>JACXGM010023835.1:0-16011 GCA_016801145.1 Umbra pygmaea
GGTGAAATGTTTTGTGCCGGGTAGCAGTGCACGGTTCAGGGGTGTGATTACCGGGGTGCCGGTGGAGGTTACTATGAAAGAATTTTGGAGGGAGGTGATGGGAGGGTGGGTGGTTGACGCCAGGAGAATGAATAGGAAGGATAGGAAAGAGGGAGAGGAAAGCAGTACGGTGTTGTTGGAGTTTGAGCAGGCATTGCCAAAGAGGGTGTTTCAAGGGTTTATTCGTTTTTATGTGCAGGAGTTTGTCCACAAATGCGGTGTGCTAGGTGTGGGGGGCCACATGCATATGGGAAGTGTGGTGAATTAGACAGGATAAAGTGCTGTAATTGCGGTGGAGACGACAGTGCAGCTTTTGGGGGATGTAAAGTACAGATGATGGCGGCAGAGGTACAGAAGTATAAGGTTCAGAATAAGATTAGTTATGCAGAAGCAGCTAGACGAGTGGGGGAGCAGAGAGGTGATCGGGGGGTGGAACTGGATAGACAAGGGGGAGCTGTTGTGGGAGAGATGGAGGTGAGACAGGAGGGTGTGGTGAGGAAACCATGTGTGCATGAGTGTGGGGTGGGTGTGGACTCTCTGGTGGTGAACAGGTTGGATTTTTTGGCGTTTATTAGTAATATACTGAATGTAGGTGCACATGTTATGGGGAAGTCGGCTCGCATTGATGTGGTGGTGCATGCTGCTAGGGAGATTCTGGGCATCACTGATGTCACTGGGGCTATGGTGCATGAGAGGATGTGTCGGTCAGTTCTAGCGGGGGAGGAGAGACGGCTTGGATAGTATGGGGTTGGTGATCCTGTAGTGGAATGCCAGGAGTCTGGTGGCAAATGGGCAGGAGTTTATATATAACCTGGAAATGGTGCCTGATGTAGTGTGTGTACAGGAATCGTGGCTTGTCCCGGAGTTGGATTTTGTGGTCCCTGGGTTTGTGGCAGTGAGGTTGTGACAGGGTGGGTGGAGTAGGTGGGGGTTGTGTCACATTTATTAAGCTAGGGGTGGCTTATAGGCAAGTTAGTGTGTGAGGCGAGGAATGTGTAGGGGTGGTGGTTGATGTGAGACGGGGTAATGTGTGTGATTAATTATTATAACCCATGTAAACTGTTGGTGGTGGAAGAGCTGGCGGGTTTAGAGAGGGTATGTGGGGTTGGTAAGGTTGTGTGGTGTGGGGATTTTAATGCCCATAATGAGCTGTGGGGGAGTGTACGGACAACCACTAATGGCAAGGTGGTGGAAGAATTTATGGAGACTAATGGGTTGGTGTGTATGAATGATGGTAGGGGGACCCTGATTGATGTGGTTACGGGGCGAATGTCATGCTTGGATTTGACGTTAGTGTCGGCTACGCTTGAAGCACGGTGTGCATGGAAGTTGTGTGGGGAGTCGACGGTAGGGAGCGATCATTATCCGATAGTGTGCAGAGTGGAGGGTGGTGTGGTTAGGCAGGATAGGGTGTGTGGGAGGCGGTGGTGTTTCAATCGGGCTGATTGGAAGAGGTATTGTTGTATTTGTGAGGGAGTGGGTGAGGATATACGGATGGGTGGGTCGGTTGATGAGTGTGCAGAGGTGGTGACGGCATGTATGATAATGGCTACTGAGGTGGCTGTGCCAGTAGGTAAGGGTGGGGGGTGACAGCGGGTGGTCCCGTGGTGGACAGATGGTTGTTCAAGAGGGGTGAAGGAAAGGGATGTGGCATTGAGGGTATTGAAAAGGGGGTTGACAGTGGCCAATCTGGAAGATTATCAGAGGAAGCGGGCGGTGGCTAGGCGAACGATTAAGAGGGCAAAGAGGGAAGCGTGGCAGGAGTTTTGCTCGACTATTGGGAGGGGTACGAATTTAAGTAAGGTGTGGAGGATGTTCAGGAAGATGGTGGGTAAGGGTATGGAGGGAGCATACTGGTGTTGGTAGAGGGGGACGTGTGTGCAGTGAGTGATGTGGATAAGGCGGAGGTCATAGGATGGGTGTTTGCTGCTGTTCACAGGTGTTGGCATTTGTGTGAAGAGGCAAGGCGGAAGAAGGGGGTGTTGTTGGAGGAGCACAGGGATGTACTGAGTAGGAGAGTGGAGGGAAGTGATGCCATGGATGAGGAGCTTTCTATGTACAAAATGGATAAAGCGTTGGAGGGGTGTGGTAGAACGGCACCTAGTAAGGGATGGGGTGTGTTATGTGATGGTGAAGTATGCCTCTGTAAGTGTGAAGGTGGCAGTGCTGGCCCTGTTCAATTTGGTGTGGAGGACTGGGGTTCTGCCGAGTGGGTGGAAGAGGGCAGTGGTGCTGCCGTTTGTTAAGCCGGGTAAGGACCCTGCAAAAGCTGCTAGCTATAGGCCCATAGCGCTCACATCGAATATGTGTAAGTTGATGGAAAAGATGATTGTGAGTAGACTGTTGTTTTATTTGGACAGTAGGGGGTTTGGTGAGTGAGGCACAGAGTGGGTTCAGGAGAGGTAGGTCGACTATGGATGCGTTGGTTACGATTAGCACAGAGATAGCCGCTGCGTTGTCGAGGAAGGAAATTATGTGTGTCACGTATTTTGATGTAGAAAAAGCGTATGATACCTTGTGGAGGGAGGGTTTGTTGATTAAGTTAGGGGCTATAGGTATTGGTGGTAGGTTGTATAATTGGGTGGTGGGGTTCTTGTTAGGGAGAGTGTTTAGGGTGAAGGTGGGGGCCGGGGTGTCGAGGGAGTTTGAGGTGGAGAATGGGACGCTGCAGGGAAGTGTGGTGAGTCCGGTATTGTCGGTGATGATAGATGATGACGTTAGAGGGGTGGGGCAGGGAATTGGGGTGGCGCTGTATGCGGATGATGGGCTATTTGGAAGAGGGGGAGAAATGTAAAGTTTGTGATGGGAAAAATGCAGGGTGCTGTGGCTGCGGTGGAAGAGTGGTCGCTGAAGTGGGGCTTTCGAATGTCGGTGGCTAAGTCCTGCTTTATGGTCTATTCGAATAGGAAGGTGCTGGATGTGGGGTTACAGATGTATTGAGAGGTGATAGGTGGGGTGGAGGTTTTTAAGTATCTGGGCATGTGGTTTGACCAGAGGTTGACGTGGAGGAAGCATGTGGCATATGTGGAGGTCAAGTGTAGGAGGGCGTTGAACCTTATGAGAGCGGTGGTGGGGGTTGATTGGGGGGCTGACAGGCAGGCGCTGTTGTGTGTATATCAGGCACTGATTAGGTCTGTGATAGATTATGGGTGTTTTATATATGGGTCGGCAGCTAGGACAGTGTTGGAGGTGTTGGACAGGGTGCAAGCACGGGTGCTGTGGCTGTGGGTAGGAGCGTGTAGGTCGACGCCCAAGGCTGCAGTGCAGGTGGAGACGGGTGAGATGCCTTTGGCGTGAGGCGGGATAAACTAGCGTTGGCATATTGGGTGAGGCTAAAGGGGAGCACAAAGGGGCATCCGGCGGTGGAGGTAGTGGGGAGGTGTTGGGGGGGTGTAGGGGTTAAGCTGAGAGCATTTGGGTGGGTGATAGAGCAGAAGGTGGTGGAGTATGGTTTGGAGGGTAAGGATGTTGGACCAGCGGTAGCTTTGGGTGGGGTTCCCCTGTGGCTGTTTCCTGTGCCAAATGTGGATATGAGGTTGGTGGAGCGTAGGAAGGGGTGGGGTGGTAGGAGTATCAGTGGTGGTGTGGAGAGCTTTCTTGGTGAAGGGTATGGTGGATTTTTGAGGGTGTTCACAGATGGGTCGAAGGACCCAGTTAGTGGGCAGGTAGGGGCTGGGGTGTTTGTCCCAGAGTTTGGCATAAGGAGGGGGAAGAGGCTGTCGGTGTATACTGCGGAGATGATGGCGTTGATTTTAGGTCTGTGTTGGGTGGAGGAGGTTTGGCCACTTAGTTTGGTGGTGTGCATGGACTCAACGTCTGTGTTGGATAGTGTAAAGTCAGGTAGGTCAGATAGGGAAGATTTGATGGTGGAGTTGATGGTGCTGTTGTTGGGGCTGGAGAGGGTGGGGGTGGCAGTGTGGTTTTGTTGGGTGCCGGCTCATGTTGGTGTTGAGGGTAATGAAGAGGTGGATAGGGTGGCAAAGTTTGGATCACGGAAGGAGGAAGTGGATGTGAGGATACCGTATGGGCGGGGGGAGATGAAAGCCATGGTTAGGAGAGTAGGGCTGGAATGCTGGCAGAAACAGTGGGATGAGTGTAGGACAGGGAGGGGTTATTATGGGATTCAGAAAACGGTTAGGGTGGAAGGGGTATATAGGGGGTGTCGGAGGGAGGAGGTAGTGTGGTGTAGGATGAGATTTGGGCATACAAGGCTGAATGCAACATTGAGGATGATGGGGAGGCATGAGACTGGATTGTGTGAGGGGTGTCTGGTGGAGGAAACAGTAGTGTTGTGTTGTGAGAAGTATGGTGAGGAAAGGGAAAGGTTGTATGGACTGGTAAGGAGGGAGGGGAGGGAGTGGGGCTTGGGAGGGGTGCTGGGGGGTGGGAGTGGTGGTGGGGTGGTGGTGAAGGGGCTGATGCACTTCCTCAAAGATACGGGTGTGGGTAAGAGGATATAGGGGTGGGTGGCCATGACCGGCTTCACACTCCGATACAGTAGGTGGCGGTGTATGCACCATTGACGTTGGTTGCGATCTGCCAGTACCCCACAGAAGAAGAAGAAGAAGAAGAAGAAAGAGCGCTTGGTTTGAACTGTTTTACAAGAAAGATGACTGCAGCTGGAGAATTGAGATGTATAGATTCCGCTATTGTGTCTGTTGTAAAAGAAATCGACAGCAAATTAATTTTAAAAGACGAACAGAGAACTGCAATCAAGGCATTTGTCGAGCTTAAAGATGTGTTTGCCGTCCTTCCTACGGGATTCGTCACTTATTGCGTTGCTCTGATTGGTTGTAGGTCTATCAAATTGAGTGCAGAGTTTTTTTCGGTTAAGACACGCCTCATAATCAAAGCCCTATGGAGCAGTATCAGACTCACATTCTGACTATGACGAAGTCAGGCAAGGGTATAGCTCCATAGACCTTCATTCATTCTGTACTCGCCCGTGACCGCCCTCATATGGAACCAGAGTGGAACTGCAATAAGTTCAGAAGCCGGACGTTTTCCGAAAGTGGCAGTTCTCTCTTTATTAGACATTGGCTGAATCTCAATATGCATACTACATGCTACATACTAAAAGTACGTACTGCACAGGTGGTGGTAAAGTACGTACAATTAAGTATATAGTAAGCGAGTATTCTAGCATTGGGATACACTAACACGTCATAACGTTGCGACGTTTGAACATTAAACAATTGGCACAACCTGTTCTTTTTTTATTTAAACTTTAATAATATTGGTACAATAACAAAAAAACGAATGTAATTTACATTTAAACACTGCCAAAGAATGATCGGCTTCGGGAAACTCCTCCTATTCTGTGTCGCAAAGGATTGTGGGCTATATCAGCCCAAAAAGCATGCAGCGTTGCATACTTCGAAAGTCAACAGGAAGAAGTAGACCATCCAGGGACTTCTGACATACTATATTTTTGTACTATGGTTTGGGACATACTAATCCTAGTCTGGCATAGTATATGGTATGCACATTATCATATTGAGATGCAGAATAGGTCTGAATCCCAATATGCATACTACATACTACATACTAAAAGTACGTACTACGCATGTGGTGGTAAAGTACGTACTATTAAGTATATAGTAAGTGAGTATGCTACCATCGGGATATACTAATGCGTCATAACGTTGCATCTAAAATTAGACCACTTCCACAAGCGACGAAGCCTGCGAGGTTTGAACATTAAACATTTGGCACAACCTGTTCACATTTCATTTAAAATGTATTTAATATTGTTACAATAAAAAAAAAACGAATGTAATGACATGTTTATTATTACCTAACTTTTGGATACTTACATTTAAACACAGCCAAAGAAGGACCGGCTTCGGGAAACCCCTCCTATTCTGTGTTGCAAAGGATTGTGGGATATATCAGCCCAAAAAGCATGCAGGGTTGCATACTTCAAAAATCCCTCGGAAATAGTAGACCATCCGGGGACTACTGACATACTATATTTGCGTACTAATCGTAGTCTGGCATACTATTTAGTATGCATACTATGCGTATTGAGACGCATGATGCTGTTCTTTGGTTCAGACACGTTGTTCACGTCCCATCTACGTCATCACGCTCAGCGTGAGGCTGCGCAGTACGCTCAGGCATGATCGGAAAAGTGCTTTTAATTGACTTCACCTGCGCCATAGAAATGAATGACAAGGCTTCGTCCATTCATTTATACTGTCAATGGTGTTTTTCTTGAGTTTTTCTGAAAACACCATGTTTCATTTTGACATTTGAGAAGTTTTGGGAATAGCAGCATTTAAAAAGGATTGTCTGCGAAACATATCTGTGCTGTTTAGTAAACAAATATCAATGATTAAATGATTTAAATATGACATGCCTTTCCTTGGACAAGTTACTAGATTCAGTTCGTTCGTTGTTTTGATCAGCTGACTCCAGCGGGCTCACATGATTCCATCTGCTTCCTTACATACAGCGAATTGAATGTCATCTATTGGGCAAGTATTTGGTTTAAAAACGTTATTTAGCCAAGTATTTCACTCGTTAACAGATATAGACCAGCGTGTTAATGTAAAGCATTGTCACCAATGTAGGCGATTTATTTTGGATAAAATTGTAGGTAGTTGTTTTATTGCTCTGCAAAGTTTTTAATTGTTCCTCAAATTATTTCTCTAATTGTGTAAATTTTATCCTGAGAATGGTCCACTCGTCAACTCTATTTACTTAGCAATAGACTAGCCAACAGCACTGTTTTAAATATTGTAATGGTATTCTTATCAAATGATCTACCATAGATTCAAGACTGAACCAATGCAGTTACAACCACACAGTCTATGGTTACAACACTGTAGTCAAAGTCCATCGCTCCACCACAGTTACAGAGTTTTATGGTTTGGGGCTACTAGACCAGAGCTAAAAACTTATATTATCACAGGTGTTGTTATATACTTGTTCACGTCTTGAAGTTAACCAATAGGGATTTTAACAGGTTTGTACTGCAATAGTGTATTTCTAATTTAAACATGTTAACTACTGTATTTTGTGTAACTAATAAGTCAGTCTGTACCGTTCTTTGACATTTTGTTTTATAGACTGGGTGGACAAAGGAGCTAAATAGTGTCTAGTCGAAAATGCCTTCCAATAAGTCTGTGTCAGATGCACCAATCACCCAGTTTGTTAACTGCAGGATACTAAGAGAGCACAAACTGCAGAGGTATGTACACACACATGCTCATACAGACACTAACATACATACAGCACATCTGTGTGTGACAAGGTTTTTGCATATTTTTCCCGGCTTTCCTCCAGAGAGGATCTG
This sequence comes from Umbra pygmaea, assembly GCA_016801145.1. Taxonomy (NCBI): domain Eukaryota; kingdom Metazoa; phylum Chordata; class Actinopteri; order Esociformes; family Umbridae; genus Umbra; species Umbra pygmaea. Next base: position 7,340 of record JACXGM010023835.1, read on the forward strand.
TGGGTACGAGAGGGGAAGATCCTAGACCCAGAGAAGTTGTTCTTCGATGAGAAAGGATCCGCCGATCAACGTGTTGACTGTAAAGGCCACATTATTGCTCCTGGGTTCATTGACGTTCAGATCAATGGTTAGTCTTATTTTTTGTACGGTATTGTGATTTTTTTACTATATTTTTGAAATTCAGAGGTTTCCTGGTTACACTGAGGATCTGATAAAATCTATTTGGTTTTTGTTGATCTCGATTAGATTTTAATAGTTCCTGGAGAGTGCAAGATTGTGACATCTTCCTCCTAGGCACCAGTCTATTCTACTTTTTTCTATACTGCACTCAGTAAGATGAGTACACCTGACACCTTCAGGGCACTTGACCCACCTGAGGGAGTTGCTACATTGGGATAAGATCTGGATATTCCAGCTGCTGAATCCTCTGAATTGTCTGTGATATTCAGTACTGTAGGGCATGTACCCTTAAGACGTCCCACCCTGGAGAGCCAGAAGAGGACTTACCGTCATTTGTCTAAACTGTACTTTTTACTAGCCAGTGTGCTTCATTCTCATTGTTGCTTGCTCTTTTTAGTTTTAGGCCAAGTGTCTGTTTACGATAATTGCTGATGAAAAACAAATACATTTAATTGATCTATGAAATGCAGTTCAATTTGCACTGCCCATTGGGATATTCAGCCCCTTGTCTGCTAGCACGTACAATCGAGGCCTGAAACTAGATTGTTGATCACACCGCTTCTCCATAACTCAACCATCACAATCATCAACAATCATTGATATTTTATATTGTACCCACAGGAGGATATGGCATCGACTTTTCACAAGCAACTGATTATGTCAAAGGAGGTGTGTCCCTAGTGGCCAAGAAAATTCTTGAGCATGGTGTTACCTCTTTTTTACCCACTCTAGTCACATCCCCTCCAGACATCTACCACAAGGTATGCCCCAACTCTAAACCTGATCTCTCTCCACATTTTCCATTTCTCACCATTGTCAAACTCCCAGTCACCTACAACTGTATTATTTAGGCTTCCATAATTATTCTTTACCACCTCCTAGCAGAAGCAATCACAATTTTGACCTATTTAATTTGACCTATATGTATAGAATTGAATTGGTCTGAGACCAAGGTCTATATTACAGCTGAGCCCTGTGTACAGCATATACAAAATAGAAAATTAAGTTATTTACATTTGAGTAATGTAGCAGATGCTTTTATCCAGAGTGACATACAGTAGGAATTAAAACTGTAACTGTACACATGTACGTAACTTACCGTATGGGGTGCTATTTGCGGGTTTGCACATTAACCCGAATACATAGAACATTATACAATAAGTAAATGGCTTGCAACTGTATTTTTAATAATTCTTAAAAAAATCTGATCAATATGAATATACTTATGAGCCTTTGCACACATCGTAATCAACATTATAACCATTGTTGGCACTTTTCCAACTTTGCGAGCATAACCTGAGAAGGTGAGCTAGAGCTACAATGGCGAGTGGTGTTGAATCATTATGGGAAAACTCACTGCTTCATCTACAGTCGAAACTGGATTAGAATTACTAAACGTCAGTTTTGCCTGTTATTATTATTTATCGCAGACATGTACAGAAAGCAATTAAGATAACATGACACGTGCACATTTTGTGAACCAATTTTCTCTGTTTGTCAGGAAACAATTGATTTCTCGTATGTGTTGCACCCTTGAAGTAACTCAGTCAACTTCAGAGTAGGGATGGGCATTCGATTACATTTTCGTTGTCAGTCGTCGGGAGAATTAACGATCGACTATTGATTAATCATTAATATTTTTATATTAAAATTAATTATTTAACTTTTTATAAATTACAAATGCAATCAAAATACAAACAGCGTGTTTTTCCTTGATGAGATCTTTGTTACAAGAAGAACCACTTGTGGCAGTTAAACTGGACGTTCTTTTAGCCTAAACTTGAAGATATATGCGCTGTGGTGCTCTAAAAGCAGTGGAACCTGCCGCTACGAGCTGGCATTTTCAAACAGAGACCCTAGTTTGTTCCCAAATAATAAATAACAGCTAAAAAAAGAATCATGTTAAACAATAACTTAAAAAAACATAATACTATTTAGATTTGGCAGGTGTTGTCAAAATGTAGGCTACCTCAAAACTATCCAAGGCACGGAGTCGAGAAAGAGGGTGAGAGAGGTTAGCCTAATTAACAATTAATTTGGCTACTTAACAAATTGGGCTACTTAACAAAGCCTCATAAAAAATAACTAGTAACTCACGTACAACTTCTGCGACAATCTACTGATTTTCGTTGAAAGATAAGCATTGACATGATCTGGGGTCAGACGCGACCGCAACCTGGTGACAGTCAGTTAGGGTTGGGGCGGTATGAATTATTTTCTTACCGCGGTTGAAAAGCAAGAAAATCCCGCGGTAGCGCGGTATACTGCTTTAAATCCCCCCAGCGCGCACACACACACACACACACACACACTAGAGTGCGGATCGGGCTGCATTTTTCTGCCCGAGCCCGGCCCGCGTCTGACAGAGCAGTAACCGAACCCGACCAGAGACCAACAAGCGTTAAGATATTTATGTCAGAGCCCGACCAGAGCCCGACACGGTTAAAATCTCTATGTTTTTCTCATACTAATGAAAGACACACAGGCCTATGTTTGTTTGTGTGGAAATCCCGCTTTTATTAAGCTGTAGAAAGGAATTTAAAAATGTCAGATAAGCGCATCAGCACGCACGGGGCAATCTTCTTAACACAGGCGCGCACAAGAGGCCCAATCATATAGCCAATAAAAATTATATTAACATAGGCGTACCAAAAATGGCCAAAGCAAGCAGAACAAAATAAATAATACTCACACGAGTTTTCTTAATGAAATTCAAATCAACACAAGTGTCCTGAGTGAAGTAACATTAACGTAACAAAATGCAGCTTGTGCAAATTAAAATTACTCTTTCCATTTTCCTCTAAATCTGTATAGGCTACTAAATTGCAATATGGGATCTATTTACATAATCCATCCATGAAAATTTAGGCTAATCCATGTTCTTATGCAGAAAAATTATTGCATCAGCGCACACGGGGCAACAACCGCACGTTGTCACAAGCGCGTACAAGCGGCACAATCATATAGCCAATTGAAATTATATTAACATAGGCCTACTATTCGTTTTTCACGTAAAAACTCGTTATTTCACAAACGTATAGTGAAACAAAATCTCACGCGCTACCTTGACCCTGTTCTCCCTGGGTGAGCAAGCGAGCTGCCTGATGAGCGAGATAGTAAAATAATTAGAACTAGGCTACTTCAAGTGATTTAGCTACAACATAGATAAATTAGATAGAGATTTTAAATTTTTCCCAATTGCCCATGAAAGTTGGACAGCTCAGCACTCCTGTCTGTTCTCTGAATGACTCCTACTCGCAATCATCCATTCCACAAAGACAATTTTGCATTTAATTAATATGCCAGGCATGCAATACATATTGTGCAGTTTATTTATAGAACGATATATTTATTTTCTTGCTATAAAAAAATGCATCTGCCTCTCCATGCTATCTAGATATTAGGAGACTGTAGCATGTCGACATATTTTGGGGTACGGAATAGATCCTCAAATAGCAAGTAGGTAGCTGTGAGTTTCAGTGATTGCGCGTCAGTTTTATTATGTCCAGTTGAGGGGATGCCAGGGAAGGTTAGTTAACGACCATGAAAAATTTGCTTACCTGAACTTAGCCATTTATAAAAGCGAAACTACATTATCCAGCGAAAGTAATGATATATATTTTTACATGAAAATATAGAATCATTTCTAAGGGGGGCAAAAGGGGGTGCTTTTGCCCTGTCTCGCCAATAAAATTTAGTTAATATCGAATCTATTCGTTTCATTACTTTATATTAATGTAATAAATTTATACATGTGGTATATGCATGAGAAAAAAAAAATACAAATAACGAATAACGATCATTTGCATATCAATTTGACCCAGGCGGACGTGATGAGCACTATAAACTGACTCCACTGTTCTCTACTTAACAAATCATAGAGAACAATACAATTTAAAATATAAATAAACTAATTTGTTAATCTGTAAAGGGCCTAAACTAATTTGTTAATAAATCTTATTTCACATGAATATTCCCTAACAACGCATTGTTTCGGACACTGATGTGGGTAGGAGAGGGGTTGGGGGGCGGCATTGTTTTGTCTTGTCTAAGGCAGCAGAACGTCCAGAAATGGCCAGTGCACATGTTTCGTTGTCTTACATAAACAACTTTCCACACACAGGAAGATGGATGTTAGGTTAAAAAGGCCTATTTTAAATTTATTTTAATCACAAAAACTAACCTTTGCATCAAGTGAAACAGGCCCATTGGCTACCTACACAATAATCTGTTTTAAATTGAAAATGTTTAATGCCTTATCGCGCTGATGTGACCGAACCCGACCAGAACCCAAACATAATTTCTAAGTATCTGTCCGAACCTGGCCCTGCCCATCGGGTCCCATCAGGTCCCGTCGGGCTCAGATCGGGTATCCATCCTCTTAACACACACACAGACTTTCGCGAACACACTAGAGGCTAATTGAACATAGGCAATTGAACATAGTAAGGATCACATTTATAAAAAAATGCAAAAAAAAATGCTAAATGAAATGTAGACTAGGCTATGTTTTTACATGCCAGCCTTCATATTTTTTGCTAGAAAAAACTGCATGTTGACTTCAGGTCAAGTTTAAGGCAGGCCCTGAAAGACGTAACAATGTTACCTGCAGCCCTGAACACACGTTCTGAGGGAATGCTTGTAGCGCAAATGGTCAAATACTTTTTAGCTGCTTTTGAAGGAGCGAATTGCCTGTTGTGTTCTGCTCTTCTACGTCCATCATCAACAACCAGATCATCCGCATGCATAAGATGATTTACACACTTATTTCCAATCATACACCCAGTTTTACCCATACTCATTCAACTGTGAAATGTTGTTGTATGTGGCGCTACGCTAAAGTCTAGTTATGACGCTATAAATACTGTTGCCGTGCTTGCATCGCTCCCTTACCCCTTCTACCAGTTTCTATGGCCACTTTGCCAGTGCGAATGCAAATAGCAAAACCGGTTTTGGTGGAGAGTAGTTAGTAGGACTGTTTAGAAGTGGACTGTTCCTATAACTACGTTCCTGTAACTACTTAGTCGGAAAGCGATTTATTATATCAGCAACACAAATTCGGATTTTCCTTTTCAAAATAATAGCGCTCGTAATTCATTACAATAATCATTGTTAATTCATTGCATAGATCGGTAGTCGGTCCATGTTCATGTGTTGCTAAAATGAGTGTATTTTTGGATAAAACAAACTCTAGTGAATCTAATCGTGTCACACGAGACACTGACAATATATTAAATCAAATTGTGTGTACAACATATTTTTTACTGTTTTAATAAAAAGTTATTCACACCCTCCTATTGTTTCTTTACACACAATACAATTGCATTTGGTTACAATTCACTAGCTTTATAATGAATTAACAATGATTATTGTAATGCATTAAAACGGCCGCTATTATTTAGAAAAACAAAAATCAGAGTTTGCGTTGCTGGCATAGTAGTGTTGCCAGGCAAACAGTACTTGCGTATAGCTATGGCCGGTTTTGAGCACGTGCAATTAAAAACTGAGGTCCTGCTTTTGGGGCTTTCTCATGCGCCTGTATTTTCTGTTTTAGTTAAATGTGTAGCCCCAATTTTTGCTGCATCTTTTGATGTCAACAACGTGCAGGCCAAAGTTTTTTTTGCGGTGATGTCAGTGACTAGCTCAGACCTGCGGTAGGCGTCACGTGACCGCGGCAATGCGGTAACTTTCCCAGCCCTACAGTCAGTCCAGCTGCCGAAAACACCTGCGCTGCGGACTGACGTTGCTGTGATACGCAGATACCTTTGCGCTAACTTGGCCAACCCAGGGACAGAGTAGCTATGTGAGCAGAGTTGAGCGTTAGGAAATCCCGCTCCTAGCTTACTGAGCAGGTGTTGCACTCCGCTCCACCTCTACACACCTTTTTCAACTGCTCCACTCAAACCTGCACATTGCTCACATGAAAAATAATGATACTCCAAATTCGCAAAGTCATTACAATATTAACAAAACTCATCCATTGTGTGACCATGTATGTCGATCACTGAAATATTAAAACTAAATCGACTTGAATTGTTATAATGTTGTTGAAATAAACATGAAAGTGTGACCATGTACACGAAAAAACAAACAGTTCTTAAAGTACAGTACTACACAAATGTTAATTCAAGACAGTGCAATCTCATTTTACAAATGCACTGTATGTATTTTCTAGATATATTGTGAAGATACATTCAAATGTTAACAAATTTAAAAAAGATTCCATGTGGGCATACAGCGAAAATAGGTTATAGTATAATACAAAGATAATGTTATGATAACTAAATGTTTTAATTGCTCATTTTATAATTCAATCTAATTAGTAGCTACTGTATGCATGTCGTTCCTTTCTGTTTGCATGTGCACGCATACAATATCGTGCTTGCGAGAGATAGGCCTAGCCTATGTCTTCATATTTCATAACTCTTTAATCGTGGCCAATATATAGCTAACCTCACTCCCTCTACCTACAGAAATGAAAGGAACAAATTGCAGGAATCTTGATTTTGTACTATGTTTTGTTAGTTTATTAAAGTATTTAGTGAACTCCAGGATGACACATTAACAACGCGCACTAGCCAGGCAAGTATCCTATACACGTATGGCTCGTTAGGCTGGGCATGTCCTGACCATGTGAAGTGAGCGCTACTGGAGCGCTACTGGAGCGCTACTGGAGCGATATTGAGCACGAGCCTTCTGGGCCAATCCCACTCCGCTCCCCTCACAAATTCTGCCCGGGGAAGTTTATTCCTCTTCATGATTACTTTTGAAATCAAAACGGAAACTTGCATGTAACTGAGTATGGCGTCAAATATTGCCCTCTGGTGGTAAAATGTTTAATTGCTGCTTCAAAATGTACACTCACCTAAAGGATTATTAGGAACACCTGTTCAATTTCTCCTTAATGCAATGATCTACTCAACCAATCACATGGCAGTTGCTTCAATGCATTTAGGGGTTTGGTCCTGGTCAAGACAATCTCCTGAACTCCAAACCGAATGCCAGAATAGGAAAGAAAGGTGATTTAAGCAATTTTGAGTGTGGCATGGTTGTTGGTGCCAGACGGGCCGGTCTGAGTATTTCACAATCTGCTTAATTACTGGGATTTTCACGCACAACCATTTCTAGGGTTTACAAAGAATGATGTGAAAAGGGAAAAACATCCAGTATGCGGCAGTCCTGTGGGCGAAAATGCCTTGTTGATGCTAGAGGTCAGAGGAGAATTGGCCGACTGCTTCAAGCTGATAGAAGGGCAACATTGACAGAAATAACCACTCGTTACAACCGAGGTATGCAGCAAAGCATTTGTGAAGCCACAACACACACAACCTTTCATTCAGATGGTAGAGTCAGAATTTGGCATAAACAGAATGAGAACATGGATCCATCATGCCTTGTAACCACTGTGCAGGCTGGTGGTGGTGTAATGGTTTGGGGGATGTTTTCTTGGCACACTTTAGGCCCCTTAGTGCCAATTGGGCATCGTTTAAATGCCACGGCCTACCTGAGCATTGTTTCTGACCATGGCCATCCTTTTATGGCCACCATGTACCCATCCTCTGACAGCTAATTCCAGCAGTATAAGGCACCTTGTCAAAAAGCTTGAATCATTTCTTCAACATGACAATGAGTTCACTGTACTAAAATGGCCCCCACAGTCACCAGATCTCAACCCAATTAGGGTTGAGTACCATTTGGATTTTAACAATTCCGATGCCGAACCGGTACTTTTAAAACGATTCCGATTCCTAAACGATTCCTAAACCGATTCTTGAAAAACTGAAAAAATTAAAAACATTTAAGAAAGGCTCTTATAGAGTTTTGTTATAGAAAATTATTTAAATTTAACAATATATTAATGTTTTAAATTACTTAAATACAGGTCCTTCTCAAGAAATTAGCATATTGTGATAAAGTTAATTATTTTCCATAATGTAGTGATAAAAATTAAACTTTCAAATATTTTAGATTCATTGCACACCAACTGAAATATTTCAGGTCATTTATTGTTTTAATACTGATGATTTTGGCATACAGCTCAAGAAAAAAAAAAAATCTCAAAGAATTAGCATATTTCATCTGACCAATAAAAGAAGTGTTTGTAATACAAAAATAAAGAAAAGAAAAAGTCAACCTCCAAATAATTATGTTCAGTTATGCACTCAATACTTGGTCGGGAATCCTTTTGCTGAAATGACTGCTTCAATGCGGCGTGGCATGGAGGCAATCAGCCTGTGGCACTGCTGAGGTGTGATAGAGGCCCAGGATGCTTCGATAGCGGCCTTAAGCTCATCCAGAGTGTTGGGTCTTGCGTCTCTCAACTTCCTCTTCACAATATCCCACAGATTCTCTATGGGGTTCAGGTCAGGAGAGTTGGCAGGCCAATTGAGCACAGAAATACCATGGTCAGTAAACCATTTACCAGTGGTTTTGGCACTGTGAGCAGGTGCCAGGTCGTGCTGAAAAATGAAATCTTCATCTCCATGAAGCTT
>JACXGM010023836.1:0-16010 GCA_016801145.1 Umbra pygmaea
TCTACTCACTATTTGGCAGAGTCAGATAGCTGGTACTCCATGAATTTCTACTCACTATTTGGCAGAGTCAGATAGCTGGTACTCCATTAATGTCTACTCACTATTTGGCAGAGTCAGATAGCTGGTACTCCATGAATGTCTACTCACTATTTGGCAGAGTCAGATAGCTGGTACTCCATGAATGTCTACTCACTATTTGGCAGAGTCAGATAGCTGGTACTCCCTGCGGCGGTCATAGCACTCCTGCACCCCACTGTCCCCCCACAGGCTCCTGATTGCATCCACTTGGCCTGTTTCTAGATCATTTACGTTGTCCACCTCCACCTCATTCAACATGCTGGCATATTCCTGGTTGGGACAGAGGAGCAAATAACAAGATGGTCGGAGCCTGTTCATTAGAGAACACTGCATTATGTTGGGGGAAACGTCCGTGGCTCTGTGATCCGCTGGTGCTGAAGCAGACCTCAGGCATAATGTGGCTGAAATTCTTACCTGATTCTGAGCCTCTGCATAGGGGATGTTGAGGGTCTCCATCGCCCGGATCATGGACTGCATAGCAGTGAAGATGTTCTGGTAAACTAGCTTGATGAAGCCTCTCTTATCCTCCTCTGAGTAGCCAGCACCATGGATGATCCTCATCTGTTTAATAAAAGTGCTTTTCCCACTCTCTCCAGTTCCTTACAGAAAGAGCAGAAAATAAATACTTTTTATAATTTCTGTGATTTTTAAAGTTGGAAGCAGAAGAGGCAGGTTTATAAAAAGAGATGGTCCACTAGAGACTGTGGACCATGCACCCATATCTCCCACACTCTCCTCCTTATATTAACCCTTTAAGGATGTTTTAACATTTCTATTTCTGCCTAGAATTACAGTCCCCAAATCTTCCACTGGAGGCTAGAACAGCAGGCTCTACCTATCCTCAGGAAACATCTGAAAACCTTTCTCTTTAATGAATAATTAAACTATTCCACTTCTGTTGTCTTAAAATGTTTTGTAATCTGTATGATCCTTCCGTTTTTGACGGTTCACTGTTTCAAATGTTGAATGCTCTTACTACTAAGATGTGGTTGTTTCACCAAGTTTCTCCTAATGGTATGCACTCATTGTACAGTAAGTTGCTCTGGATAAGAGCGTCTGTTAAATAACTAAATGTAAAAATGAAAAAACTAAGAACAATATTCTGGAGATACGGAATGAATGTAGGAAAATATAACCATCCCTATATAGGGGCACCTTTTCCCATGTCTCTGAAACTCCTATAAAAGAGGGAATTAGTATGTCCCAGTGTTTGTCCTGAGTAGATGAGGGGACAGCAGCACAGAGCCAGCAACTGCTCAGCTTACTTCAGTCGCATAGGTGAGTTGAACCAGGTGTTCAATACAAGTTGTTCTTTTATACTATTTATCTTTTCAGAGGACAGATGGGAGTGATGTGGGATGATTGCCTAAACAACATGGGCTATCGCCAATATCTTTTTTTTAAACGTTCACACCTTATCAAAGATAAATAGTGGTGTGTGGCTTTCTGACCAATCATAGCTCAGTCTTCCAGGCAAATCTGAAAGCAGCTAGAAAAGAGATATGCACCACAATCCCCCTGTTCGACACGCAAACCCCCCCCAAAACAAACAAATGACATCATCTAGTGACACCAGTCACAATTTGCTTGGAAGAACTGGGATAAACAATGCCCTTTAAGAAGAAGGAGAGTGAGGAGAACTGGGATAAACAATGCCCTTTAAGAAGAAGGAGAGTGAGGAGAACTGGGATAAACAATGCCCTTAAAGAGGATGGAGAGTGAGGAGAACTGGGATAAACAATGCCCTTTAAGAGGAAGGAGAGCGAGGCGAACTGGGATAAACAATGCCCTTTAAGAAGGAGAGTGAGGAGAACTGGGATAAACAATGCCCTTTAAGAGGAAGGAGAGTGAGGAGAACTGGGATAAACAATGCCCTTTAAGAAGAAGGAGAGTGAGGAGAACTGGGATAAACAATGTCCTATAAGCAGAAGGAGAGTGAGGAGAGCTGGGAATGTACAGCAGATGGAGCAGCTGAGTCTGGGACTCACCTACTGTACAAAGATCACCCATGTTATCTACATCATAAACAACAAAACCAGGATGTAAATACATAATAACCACACTCAATCTACCCTACAATAGTAAAAGAAATGTCAGTGTGAGTTTGAGAAGGAGACCTTACACAGAACATTTTTCAGTCTTGATTTTTCAGTGTAATACTTTAGGTGTTAAGAATGAAATTCAAGTTATAGTAGTGAAATGAAACCATAGTAAATCCAAACCAGCATGATAATTTACCCAAATTTTAACACCTTCCTGTCCTGCACCTCCCTCTTCTGGTTCATGTTAGATCTAGCGCTCGATGTCACCGGTGTTCTGATGCCTCTGTTCCTCACACGCACACACCTGTTTGTCATTGACCATTAGATCTTGTGTATGTATGTTTCCCTGCCCTGATGTGTGTTATTGTATATTTGTAATTATCTATCATCAGTCAAATAAACTGATTTCTGTATGTGGCAGAATGGCAAAAGATACTCCATCATTAGGTGGAAATGGTTTTGGAAGACAGAGCTAATGTGATAAGAACATCTTATAAAGTGGAAGATGAATGTTCTGAACATGAGGATCGTGTCTCTGTCAAACTGGAGACTGACAGTAAGTTGAAGAAGATGAGATTGACCATTAGACAGCTAGGACTAGTCAGTCAACAGCCAGCCCCAGGAACAGCCCCTCAACAACAGCCTCCAGGACCCCAAGACCAGCCTGTCAGCAGGGAGCCCCAGGACCAGCCAGTCAGCATCCAGCCCAAGACCAACAAGACACAGTACACATGCATCAAATGCAAGAAATACATTTGCAACACACAGTAGAAGTCCCTCATGAGGTGTGTTAGACTGGCATGAATGTGTGTTCAGTGGGGCTCCTCAATCATTTCCACAACATACCGAATGTAAAATGTGTCTTTATAATGATGAAAACCTTGTTTAATTTATATTCATTCATGGACCATTTCTTGATTATAATTGACTTTGACAAAAATAACATTTTACCACAAAAATGAATAGCACTTATCTTGAGAAATGTGATCTAGCAGAGGAAAATGGCAAATATTAACTGTATATGCTGTTCTTATTGCTTTTAATTGTTGTAAAGCAATCATATGTTGAGTATTTTCCCAAATATTGTTATGCCTGTATTGTTTTAATGTTGTGGTTCTAAAAGACCTGCAGACATTGGCTGAGTAACAGAAATAGGAACAGCACACAAGGGTTCTTAAATCAACCCCATTCAAAACCTCTAATTTAATTAAGAGTAAGATGGATGGTCACAAGCCATCAAACAAAGCTAAGCTGCTTGAATTTTTGTGCCAGGAGTTGTCACACCTTGCAGGACTTAATGCCAGGTGTGGCAGAAATAAGAGACTAAGAGATGGACTGTGTGTGTGTGTGCGCACTCATATTTTGTGTTTATATATGCCAGTGTATGCACTGAGGATTTATGTTGAGTATTATGGTGTGGTGTGCCTTCCCCTCATTCACCTGGAGCTAGTAGGGACTGATTTTGTATTCATTCCTTGATTACAATCAGCTGGTAGTTCAGTCCCTATTTTAGTCCCGGTGAATTAGAGGATGGTGCGATTTATTGATGATTGTCTGCTGAAGGTTGGTCGTGTGATCTTGAGTTCCCTCTACTGTTGTCACTGACAGAGTCCATATGTATTCTGCTATTCGTGTCTTCACCACTCAAGTGTCGTAAGTGGAATGTCATTAATTGTACTGCTCTGCGTACACTCTGTGCATACCGGTAGTCGCGTCCATGCCTCGTTAGAGCGTTGGTTTTTATGTACACTCGTTGTACTGCTACAGTGCCTGTGATTACCAAAATAAGGGGAAATCGTATAGCTATTGATTTAAGTATTAAACAAAGGAAGATAAAACGCCAATATCTGCCGTTGGTCTCCCTCCCTCTCACCACACAACTCAGAAAGAGTGACCGGAGTGGCATAAAGTCACCCAATATCAATGTGAGACTGGTGGAGAGCATGCCAAGACGCATGAAAGCCTATTATTATTATTATTATTATTATTATAATACCATTTTTTTAATTATATTATTATACCAAATATTGATTTATGAACTAGTGATCCTATTAGTATTGTGTTGTTTAAAAATGCAAGCCTATTTACTTTGCATTTTTTGAGGCCTGACTACACTGCGCCTTTTTTGTTTTGTTGTCAGTTTCTGCAAGTAAATGCTCTAAATGACAAAATTGTAGATAAAAATGTTCATCTTGTCCAAAACACATACCTACTGTATCAATAGTAAAACCCCAGGAACTGATGATGTTGCAGTGGACTCTTACAGAGCTGTAGTTCTCTTTTGGGAGCAAGTTTGTATTGGTTCACTTCAGGTAATTCCAGCTACTCTCCTTTAATTTCTGACAATCATTCTGAATTCCAGTTGCATGTGATTGGATTCCATAGGTTTTGAATTACCAGTACACATCCCTTTTTCCAAACAAAAATCTAGGAAATCCCATGTTTTCTCAAATACTCTGTGTTGGAGTTTCCTGGAACAACTATAGAAGAAGCAAGATATCCTAAATTGTTCAAAAATAATTTCTCAGGAAGGTATTGGTATTTTGTTAATGTATGTATGTATGTATGTATGTATCTGCAAAACCAGCCCAAAGAGTTTTTATCACTAAACCATATAGCAAAGGATCTCACTCCACAATGTGTAAAATGTACTAATGTACTAAATGTATTATAGCGTTAAATTGTTTCTGTTATTGTAACACTAGTATAAAGTCTCACTTAAACGTAACACTGTGAATTAACAGTCACAGTGCCACCAAATTAACACTTAGTGTAATTTACATTCAACATTGGAATTAATATAGTTAGATATTAGTGTAAGCATGTACATTTCTAGTGCAGTACCATTTGCATATATCTCAGCATGAAATTCAAGTTAATCTGAGATAATCCACCAAGTGTATTTCAGTGATGACAACGTGGTTGTTGCATTCAAGAACTCACACTGAACTAAGTGTAATTTTGGGGCGCAGATGGCTCAGTGGGTGGGAAGTCAGACTTGTAGTCAGAAGGTTGCTAGTTTGATTCCCGACTGAGCCAAATGTTGTTGTGTCCTTGGGCAAGACACTTCACCCTAATTGCTCCCAGGTTGTTGCTGTAAATAAGAAATTGTTCTTAGTCAATTTACCTGATTAAATAAAGGTTCAATTAAATTTAAAAGAAATTACTAAGAATATGCACATTATTAATATAGTAAAATAATTATCATACATTTAATTGTTTAGGACTAATTGTTCACATTATTAGCTTTGTAATTTATGTATATCTGCCCATCTTGTCTGTACACTTTGCCTTACACATGAAACAAAACAGAACCAAATAATGAGTTACCTACATTTGTCCAAAGGACACAGTTTTATAAAACATTTGGCAACATATTTTCTGTAACTTTGCCCCATTTCCCTTTCACTGTTCAGGTCAGGTCACTAATTTAGGCTGCTACCGACAATATACATTATAGATAGTTGTTCTTGAAAATGTTTTGCAGTATTGTTTTGTAGTATAATTTTGTACTAGATTAGCAACAAACCAATTCTAACACCGCACACTCCAAACAGGAAATAAAGTTTACAAGATATACAGGCACATTATCCAGCGTACTGTAGTAACACCAACGAGGGGCATTTTATCAGAATATAGCATAGATCATCTGCTTAGAAATATAGGAAATATTGGTTTGGATAGAACATCAATTAAATCTGCTAAATAAAAGTATATTACATTAATTATGAATTTACCTTGTCTTTGTTTGAAACAAATTGTAGTTTATACGTTTATAATACACATTTTTATATGTTCTATAATGTCTGACACATTAAAAAAAGCTCAAACTTTTGGATAGTCATTACGGAAAGAGGACGCCAAAGCATGACATTGGCGAGGCAAATGTCAGAAAATATCGAGATGCGAGCTACAAGGTCTGTGGTACATCATTGTAAATATTTCATTAACATTCATTGAGTAAAAGGGTAAAAACTGGTCTACATTGACGATAGCGCCTTTTAATGACAAATCTGGTACAGAGCTTCAGAGCAGCATGCCAAACAAGCACCGAAAGTTTCATGTTAATAGCATTTACTACGGAAAAAATATTGTAATCACAATTAGACCTGTTAAATGTTTTGAGTTATTGCCCAAAACACAAACGTTGATTAACACTCCCCCTAATGGCCGATCTTCGCCAAATTTGGTACAGAAGATCACAGTGGGACATTGAACAACAATCTCTAGTTTTTTGATGATAGCATTAAATTTGGTAGCAATATACTAAATTTCATATTTCGTAGCTAGCTAGGAAAAAACTTTTTTGGGCAATTGCGCATAGTTTAACATAACAATATTCTTTTCATAACTTTCGGTCAGGTCCATCTGGAGATGCTAGGTACCAAGTTGTGTAGATTGGTGGCACGGTCCAGGAGGAGTTCGAAAAAGTTGGTTTGCGCATTGCGCAACATTGTGAAAAATCTTGTTATCACAAATGGGCATGTCCTATATCATCGGCTTAGTTCAAGGTACACTTTGATATAAGCGTTTCTATTGTATAATGTATAATGTGGGAGTTATGGGCACAAAACACATTTGACATCACTATAGCGCCACATAGTGGTCCACATGTATAATTTTTGGTATATGAGGTCCAGTAACCATTGTGCATCTACACTGTAAATCTGAAGTTACTCCCATTAGTACAAGGGGTGGATCCAAAACTGGGTCCCATTGGCCACGCCCCTTTTGACGAATCAGTACCCCACTGTAGGGGTGGCCTCAAGAGTGGCCCTAGATGGTAGCCTAAATATTTGGTAAAAATCGTATGAGCCGTTGATGAGAAACTTTTTTTAGTTGTAGCGCCCCCAAGTAGCCAATTTTCATAACATTTGTTGCGGAGCCTCAGATGGTAATGTCAAACAAGAATCAAAAGTTTTGTAATGATAGCTTTTTTGGCCAAGATATGGCAACGTTTATGTTTAAGTAGCTAGCTACACAAATTTCTTTGTGCGT
Source organism: Umbra pygmaea (assembly GCA_016801145.1). Taxonomy (NCBI): domain Eukaryota; kingdom Metazoa; phylum Chordata; class Actinopteri; order Esociformes; family Umbridae; genus Umbra; species Umbra pygmaea. Next base: position 7,119 of record JACXGM010023836.1, read on the forward strand.
AATTTGCACAATCTTTATCCAATAAAAAATATTTTGATAACTTTTTGTCAGGTCAGTCTGGTGATCATACATACCAAATTCTGTGCAGATCAGACACATGGTCTAGGAGGAGTTAAAAAAAGTAGGTTTTTGATAAATAAAAAATTTTCATGCATAAAAGTACTGGCGGAAATGGGCGTGGCCTATGTCAGAAGATTCAGCTGAACTCAGGGAATGCGTGGATATGTGTATCTTCTATGTGCGATGTACGGTTTGGGAGTTATAAAGGCAAACGCGTTATTTCTGCTGTAGCACCACCTAGTGGTGGAAGTGGCTGAATTTTTCAGACTGAGGTCCTTGCGGTGATCTGGACCAGTCCTGAAAATGGCACCCCATGACCATGTACAGTTTAGGCTGTAGTATCGGTTTTAGAGGCGGAAGAATAATAATCCTTAGGAAAACAATAGGGTTCCACAGCTCTGCTGGAGCTGTGAACAGCGTTGCTTTGCAAACGACAGTTCCCAGCCCCTTCGAGCTTGGACCCCTAATGATCTGGACCAGTCCTGAAAATGGCACCCCATGACCATGTACGGTTTAGGCTGAAGAATTGGTTTTAGTGGCGGAAGAATAATAATCCTTAGGAAAACAATAGGGTTCCACAGCTCTGCTGGAGCTGTGAACCGCGTTGCTTTGCAAACGACGGTTCCCAGCCCCTTCGAGCTTGGACCCCTAATTAAGTGATTGTACATTCTTGTCAGTTTTGCTGGTGAACATAATACATAACTGATCTGATTAGCAAGTATACATGATGGGAAAGCTCTCAAAAACTCAACTAAGGGAAGAGGTTACATGAAACTGTATCTGGGAAGGTAGGATAAAGGTCTCTCTCCATTAAAGTGGATGAGGAGTTTTTTCAGATTGTTAGCTCAGAGAAAACCAGAATAGGCATAAGTAAAATAAGGTAGCATGCTACAGAACAGTGAAAGCCAGTGAAATTGACAGTAACTGAGGAGAATAGGCTCTTTTTAATGGTTGAAATTGAGTAAATGGAATGGTATCTCACACTGTGTTTAACTCTATTCTATTTAATCAAGCCCAGATGTTAAAATGAGCCCATCCTCCTCAATTAGGGTTCACCAGCCTCCACTGCGACAGAAACAGAGGGGAAAAGTAGGGATAAGTTTGTTTGCAGACTGGATCCACTGGGTAGCCATCTTCTTCCTTCTGTAAATTGTTTTGAGTAGTATTGAGAGGAAGTAAGACAGGCTCAGTTCTGGCCGCAATAAAGTATATTAATAGTTCCAGGAGTCTCTCAGGTTTTACATCTCATAGGTAGCGTTTCATCCAACACCACAGCTCAACCTTGAATACAGTATCTTTGTTGTTAAGTCCCATTTAACTTCTGCAGTTACAATGGAATAACAGAACTACTTTCTCCTTGATGTGTCCAGCTTGCAAACTCTGTAAATAAAAATATTTCTTGACAAATTAAAAACCTGAAAAGCAATGTGTATGGGATAATTTTTCACTACACAATGCAGTGTTTTGTTACACACACACAACAATGCATGAACTACATTGAAGACTGTCTGGCACGTGCCCATTGTCAAACACTGTAAGCATAATGTCATTTCCCCACTGCAATTCCTATAAAAAATCATTGTCCCACCTAAACTGGTTATTCAGATTTATTTAAATGTCATGAAATTAATTTTTGGACTCTACACAGTGCACTCCGCCACACACACCCTATCAAGCTTTTCATTTGCAGTTACCCTTGTAGGACAATGGAAATAGACTTTAAATGTGTGTGTCTATATTTAAGTTAAGACTGAATGATTTTCCAAGAAACTAAAACCAAATAAGTGAGCTGTTGCTAAGGAAACTCGATGTGGAAATGTGTACGTAGGCTTTAATAAATTTGAATGAATTTGACTTTCAAAAACTTGCCAGTCAATACTCTAATGAGAACAACATAAGCCTATATATGAAACCACCATGATTTTTATTTCAGCTGCAGCTCACGTTGTTGTTCCACAAATCTCAATTGGCTAAAGAAATGTGGAATATATTTTTTACTTCGTGCCTAATACCTAACCCAAATCCCGGGCAAAACTATGCCAATTTGCACTGCCTCGTGCAGGGGGCCCAGGGAAAGACAGGGAACCCATGGTCAGGCTCGAACCACTGACTATCATGACATAGACTGTCCTGAAATGCAGCGACTTACCCCACTACACGATACGGACCCCTCAGCCCTGTCAGCCTGCAGCTTCTCTCGTTCTTGCCTGTTTTAAGAAGTTAATACTTAAAGGTTTTAAACTCAAATGTACAACAACTCAAGGTTTAAAGAATGCTCAATCCACTCCAACATTGTGTCTGTCTGTTTGAACTCGTAAAATACTTTTCCTCACCTGACTGACCTTCGGCAGAGCTGCAGGCACCACCTCTCTTTAAGAACTTTCTTCAATCCATAGCTAGAGTTCAGTTATGTTTTTACAAAGATTAACAGTTTAAAAATAATAATCTGGCTACTGTGATATGATTGTTTATTGAGATGTCAATAACATAATTTCTGTCTCTAGACTACACTCTCACTCCATATATGGCTTACGGACTAATGAAAGAGTAATTATTGTAAAAGACTTTTACATTCGTAAATAAGTCCTTTAAATAATCTAGCAACCATAACATAACAGAAATTAACATAGAAGGATGCTATCTTTAATCCTGTCAAAAAAACACAGAAAGTCTGTCACCATGCATAACGATAAGTGGAGACCACAGGTCTAGCATCCGGTTTCGCAAAGAGAAGCAAATGCAGAAGTGTCTTAAACCTGCATTCTATCTGAGTTCCAGCTGGGGGCGACATGTGTGGTTGCAAAAGAGGTCGGTTTCTGTAGAAGTCTATGAGAAAGCCAGCCACTTCTCAATTGATTTCCAAACCTCCTGATGGCTAGTCCACCCCTGCTTGTAGTTAAGGTACCTGAGGTAATTTACCTCAATCCATTCAACAAACTAGCTAGCTGCACCGCACAGTAGATGGATCAAAACAATGGTAAAGCTAAAATGTAGTCTGGCTAGCTAACCTTTTACTGCTAGCTAATGTGTTGTGGTTACCAGTGAACAATATTTAGGATATTTACATGATGCTAATGTGATAAAAGTACATACTAGCACCTGTAAATTAATCTAGACATACCCAACACAGACTTCAGGCCTGAAACTGTGCCTTCTTTTTTGCATGGAAAAATATGTGCAGTCTTTAAAAATACACAATGTTGATGATGACATGTTAAGATCTATTTAGCCTAATTCTTCATTGTGGATTATATTACTTGCCACCATTGCCCTTTGTGTATTGAATATAGTTGTAGAATGATTCACCGGAACAGATTAACTATAATTTGATATGGAACAATGTTTACTTGTGTCCACAACCCCTCAAGTTTTACATGACAATACATAAAATCTACATCAAATTAAGAGAGTACAATTAATGTAAACAAACAATCCTAAAGTAAAAAAAAATGTACATGTTTGTCTCATAAATATGGGCCCTACTATAATGGTTAGCAACATGTTTTGAAATTATTATTTTGTTCCAACTGTGATTTCTCCCTGCTCAAATTCTTACCTCACCCATGACATCCTGTACTGAACCCTCTGGTCATCCACCCTCTTACCTCACTCATGACATTCTGAACTGAACCCCCTTGTCATCCACCCTCCTTACCTCACTCCTCACTGGAAGAATAAGACTTCAACACCATCTGTAAATGATAACCCAGGTGTGATTCTTCCCCTCTTAACACTGTAAGTAGTCTTCGCATTTGTCTATATGACAGCATGACTGTTTAATCTAACTTGAATCTAAATCTGTTTCTAGAGTAAAGCCTGTCCTGCTCTGAGGGAAAGAGAGGAGTTGTTTTCTATTACTACCTATCTTTGATGAGCACTGCTTGCATACTATTACACCCAATGCAAACAACCTATTCCGTAGTGGAATTTAGTCTTAAATGCTTTAAATAAATAAATGTTTCAGATGAACATAATTCCTAAGTCCTTGGCTGTCTGCATGGTCGACAACTAAACCACAAGTGTCCAATCCACCTCAAATTTTTAAGTCACCAGCCTCCACTGGTAATGATTGTGTTCATTCTAGTCACCATGTACATGTAGGCTACAACATGCAGCATCTATAAATGCCAACCAGAGGTTAGACCAGCCTCCCCATGTCCTAGCGCCCGACATCGATGTGTATAGTGAATTGTCAGACGCAACTGCGCAAAGAAAAACAAAATAATTTAAATTAATAATGTAGATTTATATTTGGGGGTCCAAAAACATTTTAGAGGGGCTATGGAAGTTATGGCTATAGAAATTGAACATTTTGGTCAGATACAGCATCAGAATGTTTGGTGTGGAAACAGATATGCATACAAGGAGAGGCACCTCATACACCTGGTGAAATATGGTGGTGGGTCAATTATGTTTTTGAGCTGTTTTTAATTCCAGAAATCCAGGGGCACTGGTCCAGATTGATGGCAAAATGAATTCTACCAAGTATCAGGCAATTTTGGCTGACAATCTGGTTGCCTCTGCCAGAAGGCTGGTACTTGGCCATAGGTGGAATTTCCAACATGACAATGACCCAAAACATACCTCAAGATCCACACAGAAATGGTTCAGTGACAAGAAAATCAATGTTCTGCCATGGCCATCTTAGTCGCCAGAACTCAATCCGAATGAAAGCCTGTGGGCTGAGTTGAAGAGGACAGTTGATAAGTGCAAACCCAAGAATATGATGTATCTTGAAAAGAGGAATGGTCCAAAATCCCTCCAAATGTGTTCTTTAACCTTCTCAAACATTACAGGAAGAGACTCCATGCTGTTGGTTGGACTAAGTACTGAAAAAGGAGTGCCAATATTTATGGCACCTTGAGTTGTAATTTCTTATGTGTTAAATACTTTTATGAGTTTGGTTGGTTCCATTGCAACATTAATAAAGTACAGTGTTTCTCCCATGTTGTTATTTTGAGTTTATTTCTATAATCATATTGTTGATGTTTTTAAAGTAGTGTTTGTGCATTGCCAGTCAGGGGTGCCAGTAATGTTGGAGCCCACTTTATGTCATTTGCACAATATCCTATTGTTAAATATTCCATTGTTATTGCCATGCCACTTTACATATACATATGCATGATATACCTATTCAATTCAGACATATTTTGCACTAACTGTACATATACTCCCATCGTTTGCTCTGAATATCTGCACCCTGTATTTTTGTATTCTTTTGTAAATCATGTGTACAATGTCATCTTGCACCGTTGCGCTTATATCTTGGACAGGTCACCATTTCAAATGACGAGCTGTTCTCAACATGCCCACCTGGTTAAATAAAGTTTATATAAAATAACAAAAAATGCTTTGGGCAGAGAGTAGTGTGTGTGATGTTAAAGTGAGATAAGTTGACTGTTGAATGTCAGAAGTCCTCTTTGTGGTTGTTTAGACATGTTTATTCACTCTCTCGGTTCCCCTCATCATCACAGAGTGTCATGGCTAGAATTCCTCTAAGACTCGTGCAAGGATGCCACGTCCTCACACACTACCAGCCTGAAACATTTGTTAAACAAATGTCTTTGGCCTCCATGCTCTATGTATATGTATAGTAAGGACCTCTCAGACTGAGTCTTTTATATATTGTTCTATAAGGTCCCTGAATGAGTTTCATTCTGTTTGAAGACATGAAACTGATTCAGTCTGACAGGTTGTTTCAAAACATTCAGTAGGAAGCAGTTTCTAGTCTGGCAATGTTGTCCACTTTTAAAAAAGGCCCCGGAACATTCTGTATGTCAGGTCGTGTATGTGCAGATTTGTGCCACGTGTCAAAGCCACTTGCTCCCAAACTTGAAATTTCTTGGCTAGCTTAGGTATGGCAGTGATTCTACTTAATTATAGATTATAGAAACAACATATTACACATCTGCTCAATATAGAAGGTATTACAAATTATTTTTTGTATAAAAAATGTCCCAGACTGCATCTTTGAAGGAAGTGGTGTATTACACTTTGGTCTGACACTCCTTGACAGTCTAGATTGCATTTCCCACTCGTCAAAGTTTTGACATCCCAGGTTTAAACAATATGGTAACAGCTCCAGCTTGCCCACAAATAGGCTAATGGGATTTTTGCGCTAGCGTATTACTAACATTTGCACATGTGCAGAATGCAGACACCCTTCTAACAGTCTGCGACAGAAGACTAGCGCTTCACTAATCTCAACTCTTAAATTGCTCTGGATGAAAGCATAAAAATCATAAAATTGCTAATTTTGCAGTGATGCTTGAGGTAAGGTCATTTCCCAGTCTTACTTTAAATTCAAGCTGAAGTAGCTAATGTTTTAACAAGCCGAAAACAGTATAAAATATTTTATTACATTCAATATATCGCCATGGATAAACTTGATTGAATGCAGGCAGCATCTGGGCCAGCCAGAGAAATACATTTTGAACTCTTGGTTCACGGAGTGACATCCATGCAGGGAACTCAAATACTATTTAAGAGTCCAATCACACGAATTTCCAAGTTGGCGAAGACTTCATGTATAGTGTTATTTATCACCTTAATCATACATTGAAACCCCATGCAGACACATACTAAACTTTTCACATCCCTAGCCTGTGGATATTAAATATAGATGTGATAGTGAAATTTGGTTTTTAACAGAACCAATGTGGTTTTCTTGTCAGTATGCATTTCTGCCTTGATGGGTCCTCCGCAACTCAAAGTAACATTCCGGTGTGGGGATTATATGTCTTTGCTATTCCCATTACCACTAAGCCTTTCCCCTTGAATGCAGGAATAGACACAAACTTCCATTTCCTAGGTTGTAAAAACGATGTTGTGTGGACCTGTAGCCTAGAATGCCAAAATTGTATAATCTCTAAATGAAGCATGAGATGGAGTTAAGGTAAAACAGTGGTTGTCCAATGAATAACAGTCATGTGACTTTTTTTACTAATGCTGACAAAACATATCAATATCTTATGTTTCATGGTGATCACATGTAGGTCTGGACAAGACCCTATGTAATACTGACCTTTTCTTCATTTGCTGAATGTCTCCCAAAGGCTTTATGTGGTCTGTCACTGGCTAATGAGACCTTTGGGGACATACTAGAGGATCACACTTTCAGCATTAAAAAATAGTTAGGAAAAAAGAACACTACAAGAGTATAAATTTAAAGGTGCACTGTGAAGAACTTTGTGGATGAGAAACTACTTTCTCTTTCAGTGACAAAAGCTATTTCCAGGTCTCAAAAGCTGTACAAACTGCATTCAAATTCTGATATTGCCTAGTCGATGTTTTTTATCTACCTTCCACGGTGGCCGTTTTCTCTTCGAATTAGTTTGCAGCTCATCAACTTCCTGGACAGATGTGACCACGTCGCCCAGTCGCTGATTCTTTTCACACTGCTCATCCAACTCTGAAGCCTTTAATCAGATCACTAAACATCCACAATTGAATTTACAGGTGCCCGATTCGCACACAAGGAGTTGCTGGAGAGCAACCTGGCAAGGTAGATGATACAAATGATCTATCCCTAATCCCGAGTAGCACTATGCCAATTTGCACTTCCTCATGCTGGAGGTTCCAAAGAAGGAGAAGCCATAGTCAGACTCGAACCACTGACAATCATGACTTAGCTTGTACCACTGACAATCATGACTTAGCTTGTACCACTGACAATCATGACTTAGCTTGTACCACAATTTGTCACGAAATGTTTACAAGAATATGTTTGTTTCAATTTGAGATGTATTTTTCATTCCCTGAATTGCAGGCATGTTAATCACAATACTTTTAACTTCTGCTTTGGACAAGTGGGATTTCTAATTGGACAAGTAAAAATAAAGTACTAATTTGTCCAAAAGTATTCATGTCAACCCCTTCCTCATGGAAGCAAAAACAAAAGTTTGTGATATGTGATGGCGACATCATCAAAATCACTATGTAGGCCGGATATAGCAATCCGTATCGCATATGGACACAGAAGTGAAGCAAGTAAGCAACTGACCAAATTCTTCTGTGTTATTCTTACCATTACCACAATAAGTAGGTATGCTGAAGGGGCGGAAGAGTTTGTTTACATTATCAAATGTCAGAAATACTTATTCTTTTGATGCCAACCACACTGTTTTTTGACTTGCTAAAATCAAAGATTCTTTTCACAGATGGGTAATTCAGCAGTACAGCATATGAACTACAATATATTTAGAGGATGTGTACATGGTGGATTGACTAGGATTTGGGTAAAATTATAGGGTTTTAGTAAGTCAACCATAATTTGCCTAAGAGATGCCACTATCGTGCCAGCGTTTGGTAAAGTGGTTGGAGCCTTCTCACTTACAAAGTTTGCAAAAATAAATATCAACCACAAATAAAAACACCGGCAGCAAATCTTTGTTTAGAAAGACTGAATGTTGTTCATCTTGTTTGGCCAGAAGGTGGTAAAAATATGGACTTATTGCCGAACAGTTTAATATTTGTACCTCTGTAAGGTACAGTCTCAGTAACAAGCTTTGTTACAATTTTAGGTACATTGCTGTACCTTCTTTTCTGAGAGTGTTATGAGGGTTTTACAGCATGCGTTTTACAGACAACATGAGTCACAACAGCTAGAGTTCTTAAAACAATTTCACATCTATATAACCAGGGGCGTAGCCAGGACATTATTTCTGGGGGGGCCAGCTTGGGCCAGTCTTTTATTTGGGGTGGCACTTGATTGTCAAAAACTACTATTTTAAAACTCACGCACCGCGTCACTCAGAGTAACGGTTTTCCCGCGGCTGGTCAGGCCATAAACAATGGATTGAACTTCCTAATGGACACTAATAATGTCTTATT
>JACXGM010023837.1:0-16008 GCA_016801145.1 Umbra pygmaea
TGTCCCATTGGTCCTTCCTATTCCTCCCACTATATTCCCCCCAATTCCCCAAATTAACAATTATCACAATAACCCTCAATCCAGCCCCAATCCAATCCCTCCCACACCCTGTACTATGTAGCATTGTTCCCCACCACCTAGCACATTGTGCCATAGGTAGTGTATTAGCAAATGTACTACCAGTAGTATTCCAATTACTCTTCTCAATTTGTGTAGCGCTCAATACATTTTATCTATAAAGATACCTTATTTTAATTTATTTTGTAGCTATTTTTTCCAAAACTATTCTACTTCTATTAATACCTGTTCTACCACTTTCAATACTTTCAATTTAGAGAATTGATTGATTTAAAATTTAAATCATGGTCTTGTTTATTTTAAAATCGCTAATACAGCAAAAAAGCGTTTAGGGCGTGTCTATGGCATTCAGTTTTATGACAAGACACTCAAACGAGTTGGCAGTTCAGTTTTTCCGGTAAGTAGCGTTAGATTTTGTTTTACATTGTGTTTTAATACTGTTTTTCATTAGCACCCCAATTAATATCAGTTAGCTAGCTAGATTACTCCTCCCTCTCGTCTAAAATCGTCACATATGTAGCCAAGATGTCTGCGCCCGTAACGGCAAATTCGGTGACCCAAATCAGATCTTAACAAACCAATGGTTGACGTCACACATGGTTCTATTCAGTCATAATATACAATCTATGGTTGTAATCTATTGTGTTCCTGTATGTGTGTTTGTTAGGTTTATGTAGGTGTAGTGTAGTGTATTGATATTGATATTTCGCTCATTGAAGCTTGTTAATTTTACAAAATGTTTTACGAATTTCTTTTTGACTTCGCATTTGTATCTACTGTTTTAATGCTACCCAATTAGTGTATCTGGCCCTATTTTAACGATCTAAGTGCATGGCGTGAAGCGCATGGCGCAAGTGCACTTTGGGTGTGTCCAAATCGCCTTTTGCTATTTTAACAGCGGATAAAAGGTTCCATGCGCCGGGCGCATGGTCTAAAGGGGTTATACTAAGTGTCTTCATTATTTCATAGGCGTGTTTTGGGCATAAAATGCAATAAACCAATCGAAGATTCATCTCCCATTCCCTTTAACAGCCAGCCACGTTTGTACTTTTCACGCATTGCAATAATGACGGCAGATTTGCACTGTAATATTTTTATTTGTAATCTTTTGCATGTTCGTCTGCTGCTGGGCTTCCCAGTGTGTGTGCAACAAGCATAGTGTGTACGCGCTGTGCCTATGCCATAGGTGCATTTCACTAATTTGGTGGTAAAATAACTATGACATGTTGCGCCATTGACTTTAGACCAGGTTTTTGTTGGTCAATGGCGCAATCACTTTCCGATGTCTCAAGATAGCAATACACCCAGAATTATCCTGAACACACCTTTCTATTAGACCAGCACTCTCATGGGTGCAGGTACATTTGCTATTTAAACAACGTGGGCACCTGAAGGGAAAATAACAACTGCATCAGTCTCAAACTAGCAAAGACACCTGCGTTCAGACTGCGCTGCATTGCGCCGGGTGCAAGATAGAGGCCATTGAGGTGAAGAAATAAGAAAAAGTCAATTTGCCCTATATAGATTTATACAGTTATCAAAACTCTGAGGCTTCTATGGGCCCCCTCTTAGTCATGGGCCCCGAGAATCGTCATCCTTTACCCCCCCTTTACAGCACCCCTGTATAGATTTATACAGTTATCAAAACTCTGAGTCAGTTTAAGCCTACATATAGCACTGCTCCCGATTCGGGTTAGATACGTCAGATTATCTAACCTGCAACATCGCTCTCCAGCGACTCCTTAGTTGTGTCGAGAACGGGCACCTCTAAATTCAATCGCTGAATGTCACTGGGATTAGTTGGTGAATGTAATCACCCTGTGCTTAAAGGCAGGTTTAATGGGAATTGGAAAGGAAAGAAAATGGGGAGACATGTGAAATAGATGTAGAAATTCTGAGAAATAAGTAGTGGAATAGTGCCAATATCACGTTTTGCTTATAGGATTTATGGGGGTTATGATGCATCACAATTTCTCTTAATAGGTTGCATACAGTAAGTAGACCAATGTGACATTTTTTCATACGTTTCACAAATAAACCATTTAGGATTAGGTCAGTGGACTCTTAATGTCCCGGGAAAAAAATCACCCACAAAAAACACATTATTACCTGGCAAGTGTCAGCAGGCTGGTTATTGGCTGAGCCGGCACAGAACATTTTATCTGTGATTTCGCCACGGTAGAGTTTGTTACACTCTTTCCTGTCAATCACTGTGAGGTTGACCCCCAGCAGGACATCAGAAAAGGGACCTCCTTTTGCAGTTCTTCCCCATCCAGCCACAAAGCACCGTGTCCCAGCTGTCATGTCTGCTACAGGGTTGGGTACAGGCATGCTGCTCACTGTGCTGGACACCTTTACTGGATTCTTTAGCTAGAAACATTAGAATAGTCCTTGAATCCACAGTTTGAGCCAAAGATGTAATAAATTTAAATGTATATCTTTACAAATATCTATGTTTTTATATTCACTCAATGAGGTTGTTTATTTGACCGTGAGAATAAAAACGTTTTAGTATTGGGTTTTATTATTTTGAGTTTATTTGCCTTTTAATTTCAGTTATCCTCACCTGTAGCAGCATGATGTCATTTTCACGTGTCTTAACATTGAATTGAGGATGTGGAACATTCTTCTTTATTTCTCCAGGTATCGAATCATTTCTATGTTTTTTAGCGGAGTGGGCACCCAAATATGCCATCTTCAGATCCCTAAAGATTTCAATGTGTAACATAAAAGCATTACATTTGACAGATGATCACAACGCAATAAAATGAAAAGAATATTGTGTAACATGAATCATTAAACCTATCCAGCATGACTGACAGGAGTGACTTATAGGAGAAATTAAGTGCCTTGCTCAATGGCAAATCAACATAATTTCACTTGGTCATAGTGTGGGTTACCCTGGAAATCCAGAGTTCTCACGAGAGCACAATTTGAATTTGCTCAGCAAGTTACTCTGGCACCGAGTAATTCTGCTCATTAACTATGCCCTTGTAGCCGAGCTGCACCAATCACATCGGTGTATCTGATATAGACGTGCCAGAGGCGTGTTAAACAGATGATGACAGCGCTACGACCTCGAACTCATTTACAAACATTGTAAGATCGCTATGGATGAACACCAGTTGTTTAAAACGGCTTTGGCCACAACAATGAACGAGTTAGATTTGGGTTTTTGTCTAAAAGAGGAACAGAATACGACACTCTAATCGTTCCTTTTTTTAAAAGGATGTTTTGCTGTTTTGCCGACCTGATAAGGCAAGAGTTTAATCTACCAGTTAGCTCCGCCATAGGGGCTTAGCGATAAACCACTGGTGATAGGTCGTATTGTTATCCAATTGCGTACAGTGAGATTTTCAAATGCATGCTTGGTGCCGCCCCTTGAGTTGGGTCATTTTCATTACTCAAACCCAGACCTTATATCCTCCGGATTTGGGTCTGGATTTTTCCAGGCTAAGTGTGGGTTTGAAATCAGCTACTTTTAATTACATTAGTAACACTACAGTATAACCCCTAGGAAATACTGTTAGTATGCCACCTCAACAAATTTATTTTGTATTTAAAAATAAGTTGTATAATCAGATGTACATTTGTATATACACATTTATTTTTGTCTTAAAAAAAAAATTAAAAGCATTTTGTTTTTATAAACGAACATTATGGTTTTATAAAACTAAAACATATTCGAAAATCTCAATTATATAATTAAAAACATTTGGCTCCCAGGTCTGAGATTCACCACCTATTGGTATTGTGACTCATTACACACCTGAACGATATGCAATTATCCAGACAGCGGCAGTGAGCTGCAGTCAGGACCCAGCTCTCATGGATCAGTGTTCCTCCACACACAAAGTCATTATAGAAGTCCTCCAACAAGGCAATGTAGGGGACTGAGTGAGGCTCCACCTCCTTTCCTCCAACAATCCTTGCACAGTCACCTTGAAAACAATAGGTACATGAAGAATATAATATACACCCAAACTTACACACAGCCACACACAGCCACACACACGTACCTGCATACAGATAAAAAGTAAGAAGAGTGACCACCCAGAAACAGAGAACTCTGAAGAACATCATGGTTTGGTCCTTCAGAGGGATCTGATGTAGAGAAGATGTCTAAATTATTTCTGGTGTTGCTCAGAAAAAAGCTGCTCTGGTTTCTCTTTGCTCTTGGACCTGTATTTATACTCAACTCAAAGGATGTGTTGACATACTAGAACGTTGGGACAAGTCAAAAACACAGACACAAAAACATACACACCTCACACACAGACATACTGTATGGATATACATAGTAAATTCATTGGCTTGCTTGTCTCCCTGGTAATGCCAAAGTTAATAGAGTGAGATTTTTCTCTGTATTAATCTTCATCCCTAAGCCTTTTTCTTAAGTGCCTGCCCCAAAAAGACCTGCCCAAATCTAATGGAGTATATTTCCAAAACTAAAAGGGCTAAAAACTTAATCTTGGTATCAAATAAGGAAACACATGTGAGATGTATCCTGAAGTAAAATTATTAATGTGGGTATCAGAGTACATGAAGCTAGAACACAGAATCAATTGTGGGAAAAAAAGAAACCTAAAGAAACTTCCAGTTACAGGAAGCGCAATTGACTTTTTACACAAACGCATGTATCATTCCTATCTTGCACCCGACGCATATGGGACTTTTCCCTCCACAGACATGCGTCGGTAAATTAGGGAATGAACTTGCGTTCGTTGGGCGGTTCAGCAAAAAGAAGAGGCGTGTTCCGGCGCAAATGTTCCCTGGTGCTATCTTGCAGTTCCCGAAAACAATTCCACCACAGACCAGGAACAACCTGGTTAAAAGTCAGTGGCGTGTTATTCATATGCATAGACTGTATGTTCATATGCTATTTTAAGGGTGCATGATTGGCCATAATGTAGCTTGTGCACAACGCGCATACACTTTGCTCCTCTTATCTACACAAATGCAGCAGTGCTTTATTATTGCAATACATAATTAGAAGGAAAAATATTACCACACGAGGAAGACATTGTGGTGTCTGAAAATGTGAAAAAATAGGTATACATCTAGTGTACACATTGATTCAGAATGAATTATTTGCACTGATATAGATCAACCTCAAGGGAACCCATTCAATCAACAAGTATACACACATATTTGCGATGCTAATAGTAAAATCACCCATGAATTACTCAGGTTCAAGCCACGACCTATTTATGGCAACTTTGCCATGATGAATCCCCCCTTGGATGGGTAGCTGGGAAGAGTTATCCATTAAATACATGGTTAATGATGACACAATTTATGATGCCAGCAAGTGCGTAAAATGCTGTTTAATCAAAAACACACACAAACACGCAGTGTAGACTAATTGAACGAACATTTGGCACACTGAAAATGCGCGTCAGGTGTTTGGATAGAACAGGTACACTACTCAAGTCGCAGCATTCTTTGTGGCTTGTTGTGTTTTACGCAACATTTCCATGAATCATGGATGTGTTGTTGACATTAATTAGGAAAAATGAGAGGACTTCAGGAGACGTGATGTTGAAATGCATGTGCTGTTGGCACTTAATTTGCTATACAAATAAATTTTACTTACTTACTTACTTACTTAATTAAGTTAACTTAAATGTCCAGAAAAACAGAATGGGAGAGGAAAGCTTATTTGACAGAAGAGTAATCTCAGTCTAATGTTAGACTACATTGCAAACATATTTTCATAACCTTGTGATTTAGTGAGAGTGAGTCCAAAACATCGGAAAGTATGCTATGTCTTGTGACATTTCTTTATTTACATTTTGTAAAAAGAAAAATCGATAGCAAATCGCCTTTATAATAGCAATCCGCCATGGAACAAGCGTGCCTGCTCTTAAAGGGAATGTGAGATGACGCTCTGATTGGTTTATTGCACGTTACGCCCAAACCATACCTATGACTAATGAAGCTACTTTAGACCTATCATTTTAGATTTGCCTCGGGCGCAAGAATAATTTATCCCGCCGTGAAATAGCAACAGCGCCCGGGACCATCCCACAATGGAACATGCGTTTTGCGTTTGATACTTGCATTTCAGATCATTAAAATAGGGCCCCATATAGGGAATGCTATATTCAACTCATGGATCTGCAGCTCTAAAACAGTGTGGAAATATTATCCCATGGCTGATAAGTACATGGGTGAAATGTGTATGGGATGTAATGTCCAGGCTCAGGCTGGCGTTTATAGGAACTGAGATATGGAATCTATGGGCCCTATCTTGCACCCGGCGCAATGCAGTGCAAAGTCTGAACGCAGGTGTCTTTGCTAGTTTAAGACCGACGCAGTTGTCAATTTCCCATCAGGCGCCCGCGTTGTTTAGCAAATTCACCTGCGGCCATTTTTGCGCCCATGGGAGGGCCGGTCTAACAGGGAGGTGTGTTTAGGATCATTCTGGGTGTATTGCTATCTTGAGGCATCGGAAAGTGATCGCGCCATTGACCAACAAAAACCTGGTCTAAAGTCAATGGCGCAGCGCATCATAGTTATTTTAACAGCAAATTTGTCAAATGCACCTATGGCATGCAAAAGATTAGAAATAAAAATATTACGGTGCAAATCTGTCGTCATAATAGCAATGTACGAAAGGTATAAACGTGCCTGGCTCTTAAAGGGATTGGAGATAATCTCTGTTTGGTTTATTGCATGTTACGCCCAAAACACACCTATGAATTAATGAAGACACTTAATACAACCATTTTAGACCATGTGCCCGGCGTATGGACCCTTTTAGCCGCTGTCAAACTAGCAAAAGTGGATTTGTACACGCCGAAAGCGCACTTGCGCCTCATGTCATGCGCTTAGATCGTTAAAATAGGGCCCTATATATGTTGGTTCTTTTTGGTTGGTTTTGTCTCCCCCCTGTGTCCCTTTAGTGCGTTTCATGTGGTTTTCAGTTCTGCCTTATACCCTGTGTTTTACCCTTTTATGTTAGCCCCGCCTCTCTCTCTGGTCTGAGCCGTTATTGGATAGGTAAGGAGGAAGTTTGGTTACTTCTGGATCGGCTTAATTAGTGATTACCTACAGCCTTGTATTATTGTAGAGTACCACTATATAATGGGCCCAGACCAGGGAGAGGGCGTAGGCATTGTGATCTTGTATCCTGTTACGGGTATATATGTTGTTTCTTGTTGTCATACGAAGGTATTCCGGGAGCTTTGCGTGAGTTATTCCCATTTGTGTGTTATGAGTGTATAGCCATCTCTTGTAACTAGTTATATCAGTGTTCGTGCCACTTCAAGAGCACATGTTATTATTATACAGTGGTGCTCCTACTCTCAGCCTGTGTTTCGTATATGTCCTCCGGGACCAGTGCTTCAATAAATGGCAATGGAATACACCTTTACCTCTGCATTCGGGTCCTCCTCTCTCAACCACACTACACATCGTGACAATGGAGAACCAAGTCTGCTAAAATAATAAATAAATATATGCATCAATACCAATATTTATAAATACATATATACATAACAATATTATAATACGCACAACCGGCGCTCTGAACAGATTCACGCCCACTTTTGGGGGAATAACAAACCGCCATACAATCAATGACAGTATATGCATACAGTATCGGATCGAGAAAGTAGACTAACTACAACATGCTAAAGAGTTGTTGTTTGGTTGGGTGCACCAATAATGTTAGAAAAAACAAATCTGAAATTAATTGTTTTTCCATGTGAAAAGAAATATTCAGAAAGAAGGCAATTATGGCTGCAGCTAGCTGTACTGTACCGTCGAGAAGACTGTATCTCCACACACGTATGTTTGTGGACAACATTACATATCAGGTAGGCATAAGAAATTAATATTTAGTGACATGTAAAGGGGTGATAAAAGGGGATGGGTGGAAATTGGTAAGTAAGTATTTTACTTTTATTAGCATAATCATAGCTAACGTCAGCGTCTTGTGATTACAAGCATGCAATAGGCTACAGTTTATTTTTTTGCTGTCCAGAAGAGTGTACTCAGTACTCAAAATTTAAAGACATAATATATACAATTAAAGCTGTTTACTTTCAAAAACGAAGTAAAATCATTCACTGGCTTGACCCTTGGTGATTCAATGTGGTACGAGTAAATGTCTGGGTAAGACACCTCTGGCCACTGGGGCGGGTTGTTACAACAATTTGACACGGGGTGAATGAAGCGATATGTTTTTAAATTGACCAAATTAAGTTTGTGTATGTATCTTTAACGCTGTATGGCAGACTGGGTGGACATATACTTACTTGACATTAGTGACTTTGTAAGTTATTCATGCCTGCCGGCTGAGTACGGCCATGGTTTCTAAAAACCAAGAATGCAAAGAACGGACTTGTGTACTTGGGGAGAACGCTCTTGCTAGTTGTTCTTGGAAGAATGAACTCACAAGGTGACAAGCACACAGAATGCGGCTGACAGTTTGAGACGATGTGTTCTAGCTGGTATTGCGCAATAATACCCCCGCACAGACTCAGTCTGCATTACCCAAACATAACGACAATTATTGAAGATAACAGCCAGGCTTTTTCAGAACAGCAATATGCTATTTTAGCATTTGTCTCTGACTATCTACGTACATTATCTTATAAAGTTGACTTAAATCAGCACTTAACTTCAATAGTGGTCAAGTAGATATAAATGTTAAGGTATAAAACAGGGTTGGCTCGCTAGCTAACTTACACCCGCAGGCGGTTATGCTTATGAGATTCTCACTTCCGAAAACGTTTGAGCACATTTTCAATTCACTATAAATTTTTGTTAAAATGCCAATATTTGAAATCTATACAGTTGATTTCTTACATCAAATTTTCTCAGAAGTGAATTTAGTGATGAAATAGCGTGAGAAATTGTAGAAAAACGACTTTCTGTATTGACCTGTGTTGTTAATCTTCCCCCAAGAGGGGTGGTGACGAAATTAACAGTTAAGTTCCCGGATGTGATATTAACTTATAAATTTATCAATCAATATATTTTTTCTATGTATTTATTTATTTATTTATGTGATTATTTCTTTATTTATTTCTTTATTTTATATTAATCTATTTCCATATTCTTTTATTCCTGTATTTACTGATTTTCGTTTATATTGATTTATGTATTTCCACATCCTTAAGCTAATGAGGGGGCGGGACTTAATCATTCAGCCATTAGCAATCAAGCCAAGAGCGGGAGATATAAACAAATTGTGAACATAAAAAACACAGCTTGGGAGGAACCAAGGGTATGACACAGGGTTGGTTTGTAGTATATAGGATTTTTTCACCATCCCCTGAAAGAGATGCAACAGATAATCCTACTAACAAATAACTTTCCACAGCATCCATTTTACAGGGGCGTCGGCAGGGTATGGCTTGGTTGGGCTACAGCCCCACCAAGAATCATGTTAGCCCCACCATGGAATATCAACTGTGCTTACTATGTTGCATTTTTATTTGGCTTCGGTGTAACCTGTTGTGCTCCATTAACTACCGTAGCTTGCTCTCTTGCTCTGTCCGTCAATGTTTTCGTTTCTGTTTGTGTGTTTACGACAACAGAAAATTGCACTGGCAGTTCTATCATTTGATTAAATGGGTAGGCTACAACCTAGAAGAGAGAAACTGGAACTGGTATCTGATCCAATTACAGTTTTTCCCGATTGCTAAAACACTAAAAGTGAATGCTCAGACCAAAGAGTCAAAACCGTAACGTTTGCATGCATTTGGTACACTCAGGCACCAAATGTATAAACACAATGTCAGCATGGCACCGTAAACAATTCTGTAACACACGGTGCAAAACACTACACACATCGTGCATGTGTTACACACATTGGCCAGTGATGAAATACTCTGCAGTCAGCACGTCCATTCAATAGTTAAAACACACACGACATTAGCAACACTTCAGCACACACAGTAAAACACTTAACCTGTAACTGAACACCAATCAGTCACTAAAAATACAATATTCAATTGGAAAAAACTGTAATATCATTTTGCACATAGAAAGTAAGTATGTATTCAGCTTTGTTGCAGATGGCCTTCTTTTTGTGAATACATGGTCATTCATTGTATGGTGTAGATTGCCTTATTTTTATATATATATATGACCATTCCGTGGGTGATGTACATGGCCTTATCCTGAATACATGACATTTAGTGGGTTTTAATGAATACATGAGCCGTCCGTCTATTGTAAATATGGCCATCTTATCAATAATAAATGACCAATCAGTCTGTGGTGAAAATGGCCTTATCACAAATACATGACATTTAGTGGATCAAGAAGATGGCATTCATATCTAAATACATGACCCATCAGTGGGTGGAATATGGCCCTTCTTATAATTGTTTTCATGCTCCCAACACTTCAGGACATCTAACCAAGTAGTTGCAGATGAAACCCCATAGCTTTACAATCCAGTTGAACCTGACACCACTGGATCTGTTTAATGACCAACACAACACGACTCAAACACTCATGCATGCACTCACACAACACACTTAAGTTTCAAAGACGTGGCTATTGCCACAGACAGTGGTTATTTCACATTTATTCAGAATTTTGTTTTGCACATGTAGCAGCGTTTCACAGTAATAGTAAAGAGGAAGGAATGTACTGGACTGTATTAGCTGGGCCCTTCCTTTCGGTCTCCTTTAACATGTCTGTCACTCTAAACCCTCCCAAAAAATTAAAAATAAAGAGAAAGCAATGGTTGTATTGTTAAGCTCCATGACAACAGACCTGGGGTGTTAAAAATCCATGTGTTTTTGTCAAAAATTCACTTAATTATGAAAACTCAGGAATGTGGGGACCCAAGCGAAAACAAAGTGTACTTAAATATGTTAATAATATATTAAAAGTATAAATAACATACCTGCAGTATATTTATTTGTTTCTGTAAATAATTGAAATATACCTAAATTTACTTATTAACTCAATTTCAACACAGAACTTACAGTTGACAATGATCAACAGCTAACAATACAGTGAACAAGGCTTATATATTACAGATAATGACATAGTGGCTGCAGCTGTGGTTGATAATTGATAGGAATCTATTGGTTAACTGAAAAAAGATAAACTTATGAGGACAAAAGGGTGGGGAACACTGACACCTGAGGTGGAGACTGTGATATTCTGTCAAACTGGTGCTTGATGACACTGATTTATGATAGGGGGAGGACTACCGGGATGGCTTGGTCAATTATTAGGGGGCATTAGGGTGGTTTAACCATCGATCAGGCTCTAATTGTGAAATTCTGCCAAAAAAGCATACCCAAAGTTAAAGAATAATTCCACAGGGTCTCTCCACTACTCAACAAAAGGGTCATATCTATTATGATTCATTTATTTTTAGAATTTTTCAAATGGACCACCAAATCTCAGAGAAATCTGTATGTAGTCAATGACATTCATCCATTGAATTGTTACGCTCCTACAAGTTCCAGAGTTCTTTGCGTTTTATTTACGAATGTAAAAAGAAATACTTGCGCTATTTTTTCTTTCTCTCAGTAACTAGTTTACAGTACGGCTTCTTATCTGTAAAAGATAAATTCCTAATGTCTTTTCTGTTTTAGGTTGCAAAAGCGAAAAGGCATCTCATATCATATTTTTCCGGTGAGGATATTGACCAACGTAAACATTGGTTGTGTGCTATTCGGAACCCGAATTATGACGTGAATACGCCGGCAAGTATCTTCAAGAACATCATTTTATGCCGGAGGACTTCGAGAGGGATCTACTAGCACATACCGAACTAATTGGCACAAAACCACGACACATTTTGAAGCTGCATGCTGTTCCTCTGTTGGCCAATGGCCTCCTAGGAGAACTGCTGGTGCTAAAACTCTACTACAGAAACAATTTTGTGATGAGGTACAGTAATTACAACTCTATTTGATATTGAAACATTAATTACGTTTGTAGGATTTCATGAATCATTTGAAAATAACTGCAGTCTACTGAAACCAACATTTGCAGATGGCTAAGTGGTTAGGGAGTCAGACTTGTACTCAAAATGGTTGCAGGTTTGATTCACTACTGTGCTAAATATTGTCATTGGGCAAGGTACTGTACCCTAAATTGATCCGGGGAAATGTCCCTGTATTTACTGTAAGTTGCTCTGGATAAGAGTATCAGCTAAATTACTAAAATGTAATGTATAATTACCCCTCTGGACTCAACAGCGACATATACGACGCCAAACAGTACACTTCCTGACATGCCAATGAAAGCTTGGTACCGTTTGAACAAGGAAGATCAGAGGAAATAAATGAGTGGTGGCTCATCTCTATTGGTTAGACACAGCCGGAGCTATTGCGTCTCGAAATCCATTATGTTTTTCAGACGGTCACCTTTTTTACTAAACACATTACAGAATGGAAGTAGGAATTAGAAACGAAAAAATAACAACTCTGCAATGATGTAGGACATCATCCAGCACAACACCATCAATTTTTGGAAGTGAAAAATAGCTAGGATTTGAAATACGTTTAGAAATATAGTAAGAAATGTGTGCAGCATTTTGATGTTGACTTGTTGGTATAGCCCCCAAATTTTGCACACCGGTCGAGGACTCCTGGGGGCTTGACAAAATGCAATAACAAAACTTTTTCATCATGGTTTACATGCTTTTACACATACGACACAACAAATTATACATGACTGTAGGAAAGGGATATTGTTGTACTATTGATTGGGGTAAGGGATACATGTCCGCCTAGAGCCAATGGCTTACATTTGTTTCTGAAAGGACTGAGATTTCTTTTGCCCACTCATGAGTGTCTTCCTCAAACACCACATACTTATAGTAATTGCAAATACAGTTTGTGGCAATGCAAAAAAGGCACTGCCTAATGTACATACATCAATAGTATATCAGACATTTTTTTTGCGTGATTTAATAAACTCACTTTTTCATTTATTATTCACAGAATCCTTTGCCGACAACTTCATCAGAATGATCAATGATGCCGATGTGTACTGCAGTGGTATGTCTAACATTTTAATGTCCTCATTTTACTCATACAGTCACTCAAAGAAAAATCGGTAACAACCTGGAATAGAGGCACATAGGCCTAAGCACTATTCAGCAAGTATTGTACTACACAACCTGACAGACTCAGCTCTGTTGGTCAAACCTAATTTAGGTCTGTTATTTTTCAGCGACCTCTTGTGTCCTGGAGATCTTATCATATCATTACATCTCCCCATTTCTAAAGTGATTTAACAGAAAAAAGCATAAAGTTGAACCTAAAAAGGCAGCATTTAAGTCAGGATGCTCTCTGTAACTTTCTCCTATAAGGGAATAGCATTTATAAAATGTAACATCAGTAAGGCATTATTTAAGTATGTTCACATGTAACCTGTAAGGGGATAACAAACATTAAGAGTTAAACCTGTTTTCGGTATCTGTAATTCAGTTAAGTTTAGTCTCTCTGTTACAAGTTCAGTCTTTGGATTTGGGATTTCTGAATGTGTATCATCTTTCATTTCTCTCAGTGTTTTGTCACAAAGCTCGAATCATTTCAAATAGGTTTCTTGAACATGACAATGAGTTCACTCTACTAAAATGGCCCCCACAGTCACCAGGGGCCTCATTTATAAAACTTTGCGGTGGATTTGCACCAGAAGTGGTGTACGGACGAAATATAGGACGTGCGTTCGCAAAGAAATATTCAGATTTATAAAACCGTGCGCAGGCCGTATTCCATTTATAAATCACAATCAACTCTAAATGTGGCGCAGCTTTTGCGGCTGCATGTCACGCCTATAATTGCCCATAAATAGTCAGTGAAACACCCCAAAATTAATATTCATTGATTGAGAAATCATGGCAAACAGAGAGAGGAAAACCAAGAAAATAAACTTCACTCAATGTGAAGTAGAAAATATTGTTGGCGAAGTGGAAAAGAGGAGGAAAATGTTGTTGGAAGGGCAAAGTGTGCCTATTACCAATGCTGAAAAGCAGGGAGGGACTGGGACAAAAATTCGGCCCGGGACTTTGGATGGAGCGGCCGGAGGTGGGGGGGGGGGTGGTGTCGCGCGCGTGGCGCCGTGCGCTGTATCTGTCGCTTCCCGCAGTCGTCAATCATTCACTCTGGGTTTCTCCTCATCTGAATATAGAGGAACTCTCTCTCAATTTGATGGCCGGGCCAGAGCACAGTTTTGCGGCTGCAACAGCCAGTCCATTTCAGCGTACCGTCACTTGTTTTAATACGTCCGACCGGCCGTCAAAGTAAAATGTTACGGCCTGTTCGGCCCGGAATGGACCGGCCGTTCGGGAAAACTCCCGATCCTCCCGATGGCCAGTCCGGCCCTGCCGAAAAGGCATTGTTGGCGTGGCAAAAGGTTGCAGATGCTGTAAGAAAGTCGGACCGTGGCCCAAATATAAAGTGGTCAGATTTCATCGCGAAAGTGTGTCTGCCACGAGTGGGGAAAAATTGCACTGTAAAAAAATTATTGTAAGATTTACAGTAAATTAACGGCAAAAAAGTTGCCAGTAAAAGTCCTGTAAAACAACAGTCACTTACTGTAAATTTGAATTACAATATATTACTGTAGATTTACTACAATAATTTACTGTTTACAAATAACGATAAGTTGTTGTAATTTTACAATATGTTATTGTGCTACTATTTTACAGTTAGCACTTGTATATATACATTTACAGGATTTACTGGCAACTCAAATTGGCGTTAATATACTGTATTTTCTTTACAGTCTTTTAGTTGTAAAACTACAGTTATGTTGTATGTGCTTTTACAGAAGAATATGACATTTACAGCTAAAATATTCCAATAAAGTACTGTAAACTTGTAAAATATTGAAATGACCAAAACAAATAAAGACAATAGAAACAGTATTTTCTCAAGTATGGTTTAATCTACCCAACCAAAAATGTTACATAAAAATATTCAAAACGTTCACAGCTTCACAGCCCAGTGGGAAATGCCAATTAATAGCTAGATAAGCATCCCGCATTAAGTACTCTAAATCTGAAAAATATTTATCAGGATTGAACACAACTGTTAATGATAGTCTTAACAGTAATGGTAACATAACTTGACAACTGGTTTCTGTTATGGCTTCAGAATATAACCATCCGCTACAAAACTGAGAATTATCTTCCTCGCCAACCTGACATCTGACAAAAAAACCATTCAAAACAAAGTTGCACTGCAAATAATTATGTTGTCTTGTATGTGACATAAAAAAATGATGATAATTTGTCACAAAGCTAATATCTATTCAGAAATAGATAAACCATGAACAAAAATATAAATGCAGCACTTTTGTTTTTTCCCCATTTATCATGAGCTGAACTCAAAGATCTAAGACTTTTTCTATGTACACAAAAGGCCTATTCCTCTCAAATATTGTTCACAAATCTGTCTAAATCTGTGTTACTGAGAATTTATCCTTTGCCAAGATAATCCTCACAGGTGTAGCATATTAAGATGTTGATGAGACAGCATGATTATTGCACAGGTGTGCCTTAGTCTGCCCACAATAAAAGGCAGCTCCAAAATGTGCTGTTTCATCACACAGCACAACATATGGATTCAGCACCTCGGCCAGTCAAGGCTGCGGAGCTGGCCATGGTGCTGAATTCACCTGTTGTGGCTTGAAATGGCTGCGAGGGAGTTGTCAGTTTCGCTCCCTCAAAACTTGAGATACCTGTGGCCTTGTGCTGTGTGATGAAACTGCACATTTTAGAGTGGCCTTTTATTGTGGCCAGCCTAAGGCACACCTGTGCAATAATCATGCTGTCTGATCAGCATCTTGATATGTCACACCTGTGAGGTGGATGGATTATCTTGGCAAAGGAGAAGTGCTTTTTGTGTACATAGAAAAAGTCTTAGATCTTTGAGTTCAGCTCAAGATAAATGAGGGCAAAAACAAAAGTGTTGCATTTAGATTTTTGTTCAG
>JACXGM010023838.1:0-16007 GCA_016801145.1 Umbra pygmaea
ACCACAGCTGCTCCAACAACAACCACAGCCGCTCCAACAACAACAAAAGCCGCTCACAGAACATCCACAGCCACTCCCACAACAACCACAGCCACTCCCACAATAACAACAGCCGCTCCAACAACAATCACGGTCGCTCCAACAACAACCACGGCCGCTCCAACAACAACCACGGCCGCTCCAACAACAACAACTGTAGCCGCTCCTACAACAATAACCGCACCCGCTTCTACAGCAACAACACCTGCTGTTGCTCCCACAACAACCACAGAGATTTCAACAATAACAATATCAACAGCAGCATCACATCTAGAAACAACACGCTCCATAACACCAACATCTAGAAATGTGTCACCTTCCACATTGTCAAGCACAGCATCAACTATTCAAGGAGTTACAACCTCAAAATCAACCTCTGGATTTGTGACAACAAAGACCTCCATATTTCTGACCAATAGTTCAACACGTTCAATCACAGCATCAACTATTACTACAAATACAACAACTCCAACCACTAGATATGTTTCACCTTCAACAGGGTCAAGGACAGCATCACCTCTGTCAACAGCAAACTCTACAACAACTTTAAATACCTCAACAAACAAAGCACCAACCACCACTATGAAAACTACTAAAACAATGGCCACAACTGCACCTCCTCAAGCTACTCCAGTGGTGGTTTTTAGCATAATTCAAGTTTTTCAACCAGCATACACTCAGTCTAATAGTACAGAATTCAGAGCCCTCGCCCTAACTGTTACTGCTGTGGTAAGTCCTAGAAATTTGAGAACTCTTTTTATTGGGTATAAAATTCTTAATTCTGTGTGGTGATAGCTGTAATGTCAAAATTTGAAACTACACTGTTTAATGTCTCCAACTTACATTAACATCATACTTACGCCTTAATTCCGCCTTTTTTGCATGACCACGTAAAACACAAAACAGATTCATCTATGAATGCCATTATTTCTTCATTCTTACCAGCTGTTATTCTCTGACTTTTGTCAACACACAATGATCTTGATTATGATGTGATTGTATATTTTAGCAATGTGGCAATTACAGAAAAGATCAAAATGACTAAGGATGTCAAATTAATCTGTTGAACGTCACGCGACTATCTAATAGAAGTAGAGCACAGAGGAGACGGGGAAAGGCTTGCCGTTGTTCCTTTCTTGTAGATGTAGAAAAATGAAGGAGAAACTGAATTTGGCTGTAGCCCAGCTGTACGTGAGGAACGCCCATCAATGTTCAAATTGAGGTTGGCATCCTGACACCACCGTAAAGTTGTGTCGGACATGTGGATCTGTACCTTGAGAATGTAAAGTGGCGATTTACTACAGATTGGTTGAATGAAGTGCGAGGTGTCAGGCTTTCGCTACACATCAGCTGCCTGGAGAGTGCAGGGGTGGGGATGATGACACCTTTGCAAATGCGATGATGATTGGCTGGGTGGGCGGATGCCCTGCCCACGCTGTCTCAAAGTACGCTCTGGCTACCACTAAACACAAGACAGTAACAATTCAAAGGTAGCGTTCTGGAACTGGAAGTACCGGCACTAAAATCTGAAAGTTCTAAAATACTGTATAGTGTTTTTATTCTTCAATCAGTAAATATAAACATCTTTAAAGATGTTATAGAAAGTAATAGCATTATAGAACATAAAAAATAATGTCACGATTACTTTGCTGAGTAATTAAATACTTTTAAAATGTGGTAACTGAGTTACTTACTCAATTACTTTTTGGGAGACTAAGCGCTAGACGCTTTTTGGCATCGACTTTGATCTGACCAATTTTATTATTTTCTGAGGCTGCGGTATCTCCAGAACGCTGCAACCATTAGTAATGGCCACACTGTGCACTCCAAACAACATTTTCCTCCTATTTTCCACCTCGCCAACAACAATTTCTACTTCACATTGAGTGAAGTTTCTTCTTTTGGTTTTCCTCTCTGTGTTTGCCAAGATTTCTCAATAAATTAATATCAATTTGGGGCATTTTACTGACTATTTATGACCAGTGTTGGTCATCCTACTTTAAAAAAGTAATTAGTTACAGTTACAAATTACTTCTCCCAAAAGGTAATTGAATTAGTAACTCAGTTAAAGATGTTTACTAACTGATTGAAGAATAAGAACACTACATACAGTATTTCAGAACTTTTAGATTTTAGTACTTCCAGTTCAAGAATGCTACATTTGAATTTCCCTGGCTCATCGACATTGTCGCTGTCTTGTGTTTAGTGGTAGTCAGGGGGTGCAGTGAGACATCGTGAGCAGGGCATCCACCCACCCAGCCAATCACCATTGCATTTTCAATATCCCCACCCCTACTCTCTCCAGGCAGCTGATGTGTAGCCAAAGCCTGACACCTCGCACTTCATTTAACCAAATTGTAGTAACGCGCCACTTTACATTCTCAGTAACGATAACGCCGTTAAAACGATGGGAAAAGTAATTAATTAGATTACTCCATTACTGAAAAAATAACGCCATTCGTATCGCCGTTATACTTAAATGCCAGTGAAACGGGCAGTGATATTTTTTGGCCAGCTTTCCTTTCTGCTTTACATCTGGATTATAATTTTCATAGTCTTCATATTACTCTAAAAGGATTGTTTCCTCTGCTCCAGTGAAAGAAAAGGCTCTCCAGTAGACTTGTTCATGTCTGCAATTGGTCATATGGTGCACACCACCCCTTTTATGTCAACACACATGTCTCGTCAATAGATTGGGAAAACATGGGTTGATTTAACAAATTGATGACCACCACTGTGACATCTCTTATCCAGATTGCAATTGTTATGTGTAGTGAAGCCAGCTAACGAAAATAAATCCTGGGCATGTTGAACTTGCTTCCTAGTATGGGTCTCAGGTTAATGCAATTTAATAGCAGGCAGAATAGCAGGCAGAAACAAACAGGCTTGACCAGATTTGCTTTCTCGTGATCTATACTCTTAGATGTACCCTTTTTCGTTCCAGCAAGAACCCTTAGATAGCACTTTTTGGTTTTGTATTTAACTATTTCCACTGGGATTATAAACTCTGAAGGTTTTACCAAAAATGGTTCTTCTGGGAAACATAAAAAGGTTCTATGGAGACAGTCAAATCGTTTTTTTACTTATTTTTTATGAAGATGTTAACAAGGGATGAGTAATGGAAAAAAAAGGACTTGTGTGTATTTTTATTTGTGTGTTGAATATTTAAAATGTTTTCCTGTTTCTCTTTACAGTTAGACGTCATCTACAGAACAAAATATGGAACCATTTTCATCAGGACGATTGTTCTTGCCTTCACGTAATAAAATTTATTCTATACAAATGAATTCTTATAAAAGTTTTCATGCCACTGTTTAAGACTATTTGTGATCTTTTCAGACCTATAAGCCGTTCCCGTGCAGCAGGAGATGGAACACAGGCACAGGTTGAACTAGTGTTCAACTACACCACCCCTGAACCTGTCCCAGACATTGTTGAAATTCGTGATGTACTTAAAGATGCTGTATTAAATGCAAGCAGTGGAAGTGCTTTGGCAAACCTCTCTGTAGATGCGTTATCCGTCGTTGTTATGGGTGAGTAAACCCAGTAGGTTGAAGTCCCTACATTATGTATTAACTCACAGGTCGTCAACTGAATATTCAGAGATGCTGAGTGGGTCAATATTTCCCTTCAATGATTCTTCAGTATCTTATCAACTGTGTCCTGTTTGAGTTCAAGTATTTAAATTAAAAGATACCAATGAATTGTCATCAGGGGATTGATTAAGAGGAAGAATAATGAATATGGTAGACTTTCCTTATTTAGACCTCTTCACATTATAATTATAAGGGTGCACAGGGACAGATGAGAGAAGTTGCCATGGGTCCCACCAATATAATAAATCATACATATTTAATATCCAGGGCCCTTCTTCTCAGGGATTGAACGGATTACTGGAGTGGGGATGTGTTCATAGGAAACAGGGAGAAGGAAAACACGAGGGCATACATACAAATGGAAAAACACTACAACCTATGCCAGACTAAACTCAAAAGCAAAAACAAAACAGAACACAGGATACAAGGACAACATTTCAAGTTTAGTGCATCTGACTGTTACAGTAATTTCCTGAGATACAGTACTGTAGTTACAGTAATTATCTCCTGAATTTTGCTATGAATTACAATATTTTAGCAAAATCAACACTTCACAATATCTAACTAGAAATTGGTTATTTTGTCTTTGTATTATACCTGTGTTCAGTAAAAACATATATATAAAAAATAATATAAGAATTCTATGGAAGATTCAGGCCGACAGGACAAATGGATGGAATGTTACATAGTGATGATTGAAAGGCAACTTAGACAAAAATAAACTAAGACAAAATGTAATGTCCATGGGCACAATTTTCTCAAAAAAACATTTGCCTTTTGGGAAACTGGATGCAAATTGAATAGCTCCCTCTAAATGTTTGTTTTTTGTTGCTATTATTTGCCGGATAATTGTACTTTTCCACCTGCATTAACCAGCCCAGTGGGTTTCTGATTATATCTGATGGGCTGCTGCATTTCTTTGCCCAGTTACCCTTTCTTATATAGCATTTTTGTGGAAGTTGATCATTCATTGTAAATGATTGTCCAACTTAAATTATCATCCTCCATGAATGACCATCCATCCTTGGCTTTTCCTTCCCCTCCCCTCACCCAGCAGTCATTTGGTGAATTGACACCCTTCATTAGATAAAAAAAAACACTCATTGTCCTACTCTGTTCTGAAGCTAATTATGGCAAAACCATTATCTCAAACCATAAGCCAAATTTATTTAGGCTTCTGAGGCAACTAATAAATATGTATTTTCCCTTTCATTCCACCCTGCAAAAACCATGATAAGCTACTGAAAAAAAACTATTCTAAAAATAAATTAAGGCATAATAACAAGCATAACAGTTAAAAAATAATTGCAGCACAAATCAACGCTAAAACACTGCAATTTGCTGTATACTGTATAGATGTGCGTCTACAGACAAACTATTAGCTAATACAGTAATGTTTTGTTCTTTTGTGTTCAAAGTGCCAGCTTTAAATATTTCTACAAATTTAACTGCCAATGTCATCACTACCACGCTCATCCCATCCACAACCACGGCAACCAAAACCACGGCAACCACAACCACAACAACCACTACAGCCACAGCTGTTGCTCTCACTACAGTTACCGTCGTGTTCAGATCACTTCAAATCCCCTTCACACCTGACCTATTAAACCCATCAAATCAGGCTTTTAAAAACCGAGCTTTACTGATTCAGTCTGAGGTAAGTTTAACAAAAGAATATGAATGATAACAAAGTGAATGTCTGAACGAGAAGAGTAAAACTATTTAAAACACAGTAGGTTTAATCAACAGTAAGGTTTTTGTCTAAACTGCATCTGTTTGTCTTTCCAGATTGAACCTTTGTATCGATCAGCTTTTGCCTCTTTCTACAGTTTGACCGTGACAAAATTTAGGTGAATTGTTTGTGTTTAAACGTTCACATTGATTTACATCTGTGTTTCATACTCTTTAGCTGTAACATGTTTTCTCTCATTTGTTCTCAGCTCTGGATCCATCATCAATACTATGAATTTAGCTTTCAAGTCCTCCTCCGTCCCCACTAACACTGCAATAGCCAATGTTTTGATAAAGGCTGCCAGTCATGTCACTGGGTTTGACATCGACACTCCCTCTGTGACAGTCAACGACATAGGTAAACATATTTATATGTGTTCTACTATTCTATTCTATTTTCATTTTATTATGTCAAAAGTGTATTTTGTATAATAGTTTGTATGCCGTTATACAGTACTGAGCAGATGCTCTTATCCAGAGTGAATTACAGTAAGTGCATATATTTAAGAACTATGAGAAATAACCACGCCTTAGTAGTAAGTCAATAAATGAAACAATGAAATGGCATCCCATAAAACGAAATAATCTCCAAAACTATGCCATTGGTTTGTTCTTTGTGATATTTAACATATTTTTTTGGTTATGTTACGCCAGTTTCCACCCTATGTCGTTCAAATTGCTCCAAACCGGTGTCATTCAGTTGTGCTTGGTTTGTGCTGGTTTGTGCCGTAAACACAAACATTGGCCCTCATTTATGAAACGTGCGTATGACCTAAAACAGGCGTAGGACGGGCGTACAACGATTTCTACGCAAAGCTAGGGATTTATCAATTTGAACGTGATCGTAGGCTGCGATAAAATCTCACGTCTGGTCTGACTTAGTGTGCGCAAATTCTCTAGTGTGACTAGCGGTGTTCATGGTGTAACCACCTGGTTCAGTTAATTGTTGAACCAGCAATCATTGATGAATGTGTCTGCATCGCAACTACCCCATATTGCAAATTACATTTCAGAATTATGAATTAATTATATACAGCTCATTGCTATTGTGGTTTATTTTTTCCCTTTCACTTCGGGGTGGCCTAGAACATGAGGGCAGAAATTAGGCAAACAACAATTTCAATCAAATAATATATATATATATATATATATTATTTAAACAAGCGCTTTGGCAGTCCTGTAGTCGAAGCGATGGCAGATCTGGAGGACCTTAATGCGCACTCTCTACATTGGGAGCTTTCAGCAAGAAATCAGGGACAGGTCTGGTATATCACAGCCAACAATAGTTGAAGTATGCCAGCAGTTTTGGTGTCTATGAAGTCCCTTTCTGGTATATTCAAACTATGATTAAAAGACAATTTCATGAGATTGCTGCGTTTCTAATTGGGGCGAATTTGGCGATTGGTTGTACTGCGTCTGTAGCCACCATCCATGAATGATTACGCATTTATCAATTCCATAAACTTTAATTCAATCAACATTCAGATGATATGTGATGCCAGGATTTTTGTTCTGAATATGGTAGCCCGGTGGCCGGGTGGGATGCGCGTCTCTTTATTTTTCTAAACTACAGCATTGGAACAATTGTTCCTTAAGTCTACAGGAGGGCGCACTGGATAGCTGGAGTCATCTCCTCGGTGAGTTTCGCCCTTGTACAATTATTATAATAGTTCTAAATAGTTCGTTGGTAAAAAGGTTGGATGTGATTCCTCTTTGGTGAAAAAGGTTATGCCTTGACTGAGTACCTAACACCACTTGCAAGTCCCGAAACAAGCAGGAGCGCAGGTTCAACAGCATGCACACACGCACACGAACCACAGTGGAGTGATGTATAGCTTTGCTCAAGGGCAGGTGGCACTGTCTTGGGTAAGAGGGTGGGGTGGGGGACTGCTATGCACACCAGAGCAGACCTGCAACATAATTACGGCATGCAGGGTTCTCCACGATATTGCGCTGGAGAACGGTGCCATTCATTGAAGATCAGTGGCCACAACAGCCACCATTGGGGGTTCGACCAAGGAGACAGGATCTTATTTTAAGCTTCTAATATAGGCTATTAAGTGCTATATTGGGTAAGAAAGCTACTTTTCCTACTTTTATTTTACTTCCAAATAAAACCAATTGGTTGGCCTGGACCTGAGGCCTGAGCGGCTTTATTTTATCTCAGAGAAAATCCCTTTCTTTGCCGGATTTCGCTTATGCATGTCGTAAATTCTAAGGGCGAGGCCTCTAATCCATGTATATTTGTGGGCGGTCCATCCATATTCATCCGCTTATCCGGGATCGGGTCGTGGGGGCAGCAGCTCCAGCAGGGGACCGCAAACGTCCTTTTCCCGAGCAACATTAACCAGCTCAGACTGGGGGATCCCGAGGTGTTCCCAGGCCAAGTTGGAGATATAATCCTGCCACCTAGTCCTGGGTCTTCCCCGAGGCCTCCTCCCAGCTGGATGTGCCTGGAACACCTCCGTAGGGAGGCGCCCAGGGGGCATCCTTACCAGATGCCCAAACCACCTCAACTGCCTCCTTTCGACGCAAAGGAGCAACGACTCTACTCTGAGATCCTCATGGATGACTGAGCTTCTCACCCTATGTCTAAGGGAGACGCCCGCCACCCTCCTGAGGAAACCAATTTCAGGCGCTGGATGCCCTGGATCTCATTCTTTCGGTCATGACCCAGCCTTCATGACCATAGGTGAGGGTAGGAACAAAAACTGCCCGGTAGATTGAGAACTTTGCCTTCTGGCTCAGCTCTCTTTTCGTCACAACAGTGTGACATAATGAGTGTAATACCGCCCCCGCTACACAGATTCTCCGACCAATCTCCCGCTCCATTATTCCCTCACTCGCGAACAAGACCCCAAGGTATTTGAACTCCTTCACTTGGGGTAAGGACTCATTCCCTACCTGAAGTAGGCACTCCATCGGTTTCCTGCTGAGAACCATGGCCTCAGATTTAGAGGTGCTGATCCTCATCCCAGCCGCTGAAGGTCACAGGCCAATGATGCCATCAGGATCACATCATCTGCAAAAAGTAGCAATGAGATCCTCAGCCCACTGAACTGCAACCCATCCCCACCCCGACTACGCCTCTATATCCTGTCCATAAATACTACAAACAGGATTGGTGACAAAGCGCAGCCCTGGCGGAGACCCACCCTCACATGAAACGAGTCCGACTTACTGCCGAGAACCCGGACATTTGTGGGATATTTGTGGGCGTGATATTTAAATTACGATTGTTTTCAACCGTCTGATTTATCAATAGCTGCTCATTCGTACGCTGGAATTGGAGTGATACAAATGTTTTGTAAATCACACGTGAGTCTCGTCGAAAGATGATTTCTGCGCCCAGATACACACTCGTTTCTACGCACATTTGATAAATGAGGGCCATTGTTTCCATTTTCCTTTCACAGATATAACAAATTTAATTTGGGAGCTGTGACGTCACTCTCCACCCTATTTTATCTAAATTGTACAAAAACTGTATTGTTTGTGTGTGCTCAGTTTGTGTTAATTTGTGCCAATAAAATGAACGTTGTATCTACAGTATATCCCCCTTTTAGAAATAACAAATATAAAATTTTGTAGCAACGTCACTCTCCACCCTCCTCTAAATCTAAATCACACCAAACCAGTGTCGTTCGTTTGTGCTCGATTTGTGCCGGTTTGTGCTGTTGAAAGAGACATTGCGACGACGATCCCCTCTTAAACATAATTTAGAAAATGTTACATACCTGTCGATTTGTGCCGGTTTGTGCCGCTACGATGAACATTGTATCTTCTTGTGCTCGATTTGTGTTGTTTTGTGCTGTAAAAAGAACGATCATAAATTATTCCATTCTTTAGACATCACAAAAAAGAGTAGTGACATCATGCATGCAAGCCGCGCTCTTCATCCATCTCGTCTACAAACCTGTCTCGTGTGTTTGTGCTCACACAGGGCTGCTGCTGTCTCTGTTCTTTTCTTTTTTAGAATGATCCTCCAAGACACTTTTCTGCACTTTATTTTTAATATGTTGTGTCATTCTTTTTGTCTCTTCATCTATGCAGTTAACTCAGGTGTAAGCAACAAGGCCAGTCTCTTCACTGCTTCCTGTCTGGTGGTTTTGTCACTGCTACTGTCAAGACACCAGTAACATCAATAATGCCTAATAAATAAACATTCTTACCTACTGTCAAGACAACAGTAACATCAAGTAATGCCTAATAACTAAGCATTCTTACCTACTGTCAAGACACCAGTAACATCAAGTAATGCCTAATAAATAAAATAACTTACCTACCGGCAAGAATTAAGTAGAGAGTTGGACGTCATTTTTACAAGAATGCCCCACACATTCCCATGCTGGATCCACCTAAGACTACAAATTAAGCCCTCAAATAAAATTAAGTTTTATATACTGACATCAAAAATGTATATTTATGCGTTTATTTAATATCATGTGATTACAGTCCACTCAGAATACAGTTCATGCTTATTTGTATAGGTTTTTATCATCCGTCAAGGTTATATTCTTGCAATGGACAAAGAAAATGTGTTAATTAGATAATAATTATAGACTTTATTTGTTATTCATATGTTTACTTACAGGAAGTGCAATAAATATACAGTATATTTTTTATTATATGTTTTTATTTCAATTAAGTATGCTCTTCTGAGCAAAATGTTGACCATTTTAAACTAAATGAATTTAAGCTCCATTGTGCAGAAGTAGAACTGTTTCTGAAGGTAGACAACTTTTAATCTGTATTTAACTACTGTTAAGGTTTGCTTTATTGTAATGATTGTTATATAAGAACGAAGAACAGCAAGACTGCCACTGTTATATATAACTTGCTGGCTCTACAAAAGGAGAAAAAAACACTACTAGATGTAGGTAAAATGAAGTGCATGATTGCATTGAATGAGATAAAATAATATTAGCACATTTTCATTAAACTGTATATAACTACTTTTAAGAGTGTTATGGTAAGAAGCTTTATGCATTGTTATTTATTATGAATTTGGTATCATCTTGCATATCTCTACTCTAAATACATAAAGATGAATGTATCAACTTTGCACTGCATTTTTCTGTGTGTCTCAGGTCCAGCTCTAGCTAATACAAGTATATAAGTAAAAGTAGCAATCTGTTAGTGTTTTATTATTGTAACAATATATATGTAACCCACTTTTACTAATATCATAGTAATAATATATTTGAAGCCATATGTTACGTCTGTCATAATAATGTATTTCCTCAGTAATATGCATATTTCATCATGCATCATTACATTTTATATTGTATTTTCTGATGTTTCCTCAGTTTGTTGATTTCTTTGGTTTTGTAATATATTAATCCTGCTTTGAAGCCTGTTTAAGACTGCAACATAGCTTTATTAAAAGTTCTTGCTGAATGTTCCCTGGATTACTTCTTTCCCTGCATGACATCCAATCGTGACCCTTCCTGACTCATTCTATCATACCAACGATGTCAGAGTTGACACATCTTTGAATTATCTAACTGAAGATTTAAACCTAACCTGGTGTAACACCCTGGATGCAGTTGCACTGCTAAAAACTAAACATATCTGCAACAAGAAACTTGCACACTGATATACAGAAAACCTAAGAAACCTAGAGCAAGCCTCCAGAAGACTGGAGCAGAAATGGTGTATGCAGGTTTTCACTTTTACCTTGTTCAAGCCTAATGGAGTAGCTTACTAATTGGTTAGTATCTCCCCTCACCTGGCAGTCTAGGTCCTTATTATGCTCTATTTGAAAGGAAAGACCAAAAACCACCATACACTAGGCCCTCCATGGAAGGGTTTGTGGACCACTGTCCTAAAGAGAAATATATTCTTACGAAAAGCTCCAGTCTGGGTTTAGACCCCATCATAGTACTGAGACCTCACTTGTAAAGGTGATATACAACCTCTGCAAGTTTGATCCGACCAGAGCTGTGCCTCTGTTCTTGTGCTTCTGGACCTGAGTGCTGCCTTTGATACCATTGACCACAACATTCTTCAATACAGATTGGAAACCTACTGTATATCGGGCTGGTTTTGATCCTATCTATTGGAAAGATTGTATCTGTGGATTGTCTGTCCTCCAAAAAAATCTAAGGTATGGTTTTGTGTTCCTCAAGGTTCTGTTTTGGGACTGCTACTGTTCTCTCTATGAATGAAAAGGGGAGAAAAGGGCACACCCTGAAAGCATGTGTTTTGAATATAAAGAAATGGATTACAGAAAATTACTTCTAAACACTGAAAAAATAGAAATGCTTATTTTAGGTCCCAAGAGACCTGCTGTCAAATCTGGCAATGAACATGGTTGTACAGTCATATCAGAAAATACAGTAAAAGACCTTGGTGTTACACTGGACCCAGATTTCTCTTTTGATGAACATGTAAAACATATCTCAAAAGCAGCTTTTTTCCATCTCCGGAACATTGCAAAAATTTGAAATTTTCTATTAACACTAGAACGTACAGGCCTTCCAAACTACCTATAACCGCCAACTGCTGATGCCCATCAACGTCATTAGCATACGAATCACCCTCATTAAAAACCGTTCTCTCCTCCGCAGCCTCCAGCGAAGCCATCACTGCATCCAGCGATCAAGAGCATCACCTCTATTGTGTTTTTAAAGGCCTATGTAAAACTGTCTCAAAACAGATTAATTACATGGAGATTTTTGTTGTTTTTGATGGTAATATATTGCCTTTATAGAATGACAATTCGTTAGTCTAAAATGAAAATCCACCACATGTACTTATTTCATAGATAACCCAACTAATACTTTTAATACGATTTTCAACTAACGGTGCAATCAGAAAGTGCCGTTTTATTCAATTTAAAATGTGTTTCAGTGTTGGAAACAGCCTGAATTACAACATGTCATATTTATACTGTTGTATTTTCATAATTTTATAGGCTCTATAGAATGTCAATGATTTTCAACTAACAAATTCAGAACAAATATGTTTCTGGATCTGCATTACGTTTCAGCACACCCATTATATATATATATTTTGTCATATTTTATATTCAAATACAATAGCGAACATTTCAGCGGGTGCAGTGTGGATTTTAAAAACAGTTGTGTTTGCTAATTAGAGACTAGAGAAATTGTTTCAATATTTGTTCATTTTGTATTTTTATATATCCTACTTTTCATTCTGTAAAATATTGTTGATGAAGGTAAAAAAGATTTTCAACAAATTCAGAGCAAAAATGTTTCGGGATCTGCATTACGGTTTGGCACACCCATTATATATATTTTTTTTTTTCATATTTTATATTCAAATACAATAGCAAACATATCAGACCGGTGTAGTGTGGAATATATAATTGTTCTATGTACAGTTTTTTATAGGTATTGAATTATCTGCTTGCCTCAAATGTTTGCGCTGACGAGATAAAAAGACGTGAAGCTAAAATGAATCGGTTTCAAGCAAGCTTCGCATTGCATAACGGCACCTGTAAAGAACGGTTTATTTCCATTCAAACCCGCTTATGGTGACTATATATATATTAAAATATGTACAACTGTTGAAAAAAGCGAAGCTCTATTGAAGACATGTTTTTTCCTGTTCAAGTCTATTTTGTTCTGCAAGGTCAAGCAACGTTATTAATTTTACCCTGTGTTTCCTGGATATATTACACTGAAAAATAAAGCTATTTCACCTCACACAGTTGTGTTTGCTAATTAGAGACAAGAGAAATCGTTTCAATATTTGTTAATTTTGTATTTTTATATATCCTACTTTTCATTCTGTAAAATATTGTTAAAGAAGGTAAAAAAGATTTTCAACAAATTCAGAGCAAATATGTTTCAGGATCTGCATTACGGTTCGGCACACCCATTATGTATATATTTTTGTAATATTTTATATTCAAATACAATAGCAAACATATCAGACCGGTGTAGTGTGGAATATATAATTGTTCTATGTACAGTTTTTTATAGGTATTGAATTATCTGCTTGCCTCAAATGCTTTGCGCTGACGAGATAAATGGACGTGAAGCTAAAATGAATCGGTTTCAAGCAAGTTTTGCATTGCATAACGGCACCTGTAAAGACCGGTAGCTAAATTTCAATTCAAACCCGCTTCAGGTAAATATATATTGAAATATGTACAGCTGTTGAAAAAAGCGAAGCTCGATTGAAGACGTATTTTTTCTTGGGCCCTCCTCCACCCGCTCACCTTCTCCGTTGAAACCGGTTTATCCCATCAACATTCCAGGCAACCCCCTCACACACACATATTGAGCTGGTGAAGAACAATGACTTTGGATGCTTGTGAGGGCAAGAACTGCATGAATATTTTGTTGAATGTACTTTCTAACAGTAGAATACAAAAACAAATATATTCATAATATCAAAGATAGCTATGCTGTAGCCTATTTTAAAAGTGTCCTGCCCATGGACACAACGACATTTGGCTGAGTCGGGAATCGAACTGGCATCCTTCTGTTTACAAGCCTGACTCCCTATCCACTGAGCCATCTGTGCTAGCCATCTCAATGTATTGTCCTCTTCTATAGAGCATTATTGCATATGAGCAGTAGACTGTTACTTTATGAAAATGAGTGCTTTTTACACTTTGTAATGTCAAATTGTTCAATATTTGCATTGTTCTTGTTTTTGTAGTATCGATTATTGTCTCATCCAGTTGTTTTGAGGAAACACTGCCTCCCTTGCCAGCCTATATTCGCATAATATCTTTATTATTTTGAGTGTTGTGTCAATAAATAATGGAATTAATAGAAATGGGCACAAAATGACAGAATTTCCTCACGTTTGTCTCGCCCCACTTGTCATGTCTCTATTCCCAACCAGTGGGGCGCGCACCAGAGTTTGACTAACGCTGAGTTATGTTGTGTCCTGGTTTGTAACAAGCAATGCAGTTTTTCACAAATCTTTTAAAACTTTTCCAAGTGTCTTAGACTGCAGCAAATGTCTGTTTTCAAGTGTTGTCTTCTTGTGCTTAGAGTTGTCAGCCTAATGGCTCCTCCTCCAACCCCCTTATCCCCTCTGTCCGCGGTGTTGTACGAACTGAACTTATATTAGGCTAATGTGAAACTAAGCAAAAGAAGCCCCCACACAAGGACTTTTGTAAGCTCTTTGCCAACGTGTTGAAACATAATCAATGCTGTGTAATATAGGCAACAGAGAGTAAACCTTTAGTTAACCATTTGATCATATGTTTTGTAAATATGATTACAAATATTATTGAATTACTTATTTTGTTACATTACAAATTGATTTGAGTAATATAGGCAAAAAAAATTGGCAAGACCCAATCACTGAATAGATGTACTTGTTTAAGAATATTCTCAGATAAATTCACATTCAATGGTGACATTCATAAGAGGAGTTGACATTCAACCAACATTTGACAATAAAGAATTTCAAGAGAATTTATTATGATATACACATTGTAAATTAAACATCAAAAAAGGTTTCCAACACATTTTCCACTATTTCTCAAATAAATATTTCAAACGAGTGTGCTGTTAACTGACCTACCAGTATATAGCATAGAGTTAATGATGTAATCATATAGCCACCATGGATTCCAGAAGATAACCGAACTGGAGAGAATAAGAAACACTGCTTGCTGTAGTTGAATGTCTGAGTGGAGAATGTGGAATCTGCACTTCCACTGACCAGTCCCTCTCCACCATCGTGTGATATGATGTGCCCTGTGAAGGGATATATTATATATCGCCTATATTAGGATCCAGTGTTCTATAAATAAACTATAAAACAATTGTAAATAAATAGCTTACAAAAAGGCTACCTGTTGTAGTTTGGGCTTCTGTCAGTGGCATATGGAAAGGGGTGAGCAGCCACGAGCGCGTATCCTCCGGCGGCAGAAAGTGCCTTTCAAACAGCTGCTTCAGGCCAATTTCATTCAATATTGCGCGTCATGGGTAGACCCAGGCCATTTGGGTACCACATCCAAAATGTTGTAGTCTGCATCAAACTCAACTTGTGCGTTGATGCTGTGGTAACTCTTATTATTCATATAAACATTCTCGTTGACGCTGGGAGCAATGATCTTTATAAGTGCCATACATTGCGCCTACGACTCTTGGGAAGCCGGCTATTTGCATGAATTGTGTTTGCTTCTGTTGGATAATGCGGGGTGTTGTTGGGAAGTCAGTGAAACACGTGACAATGTGTTGAGCTGTAAGTGCAATAATTGGTTGTGATGGGCCAAAACATCAGCATTGCGTTGCAAACGAAGCATAATCGCCACCTTCAATTCCTCTGAAAATGAATTGCTGCATAAATGTCACTGGTGAAATTACTTTCCTCACTCAGTCGCTGACGAAGATGATGCCTGCTCTGTCCAAACAATACCGTTTTTAATTAATTAAGCAGCGTCAAACAATAAAAAAAACATTTTTCCTCTCCTAAAAGATTTGCACACGTCTCTTTCTAACTGCGGTCAACCTAGCCGACACTCGAAAATCTACAGTCAATCTAGCCGACACTTGAAATTCGGATGCGCGGCTATACAGGAACTTATGGGATAGCACTCTGATGAGCGCTTTTGTGTCGGAAAACAAAATTACATTTCGCTACGCGGCTAATGCATTCGTTTGGTTATGTATTTCTGTAAAGCTACATTACACCCTA
>JACXGM010023840.1:0-16005 GCA_016801145.1 Umbra pygmaea
TAGTCTAAAGCTATGCACATATAAAGGTTGTGATTTATTGCAAATACATAATATACCATAGTGATATTCAAAGTGTTACTGATTAATAGTTGGAAAAAACAATCACCTCTTTTATTCAACTGCGCGTGATAACAGTGGCCGAAATTGAATGAGCGCGTGTCAGAAACACAATTCACAAGCGCGAGAGAATATTTCTTTAATACCATGTTCCAAAAGTTCTGACGTTTTTAATTTAGATGCATGAATGTTGTTACGCGTCAGGGTAGGAAATTGGCACACGCGAAAAAAATTAGATAATTCCCCAGTATTATAATCCACGGTAGGCTATGTCAATGTAGAAAATATAAAGGGCAAATCATGTATTATATGTGAGGGATTTCATACGAATGTGATACGATTTGGCTATATAATGTAATGTTTCGTGATAGAAAAAAGTAAATCAAGCAACCATTTCACACATAAAGCGCATAATGTTAAGAGTTCATGGGTGAAAACAGGGGGTGTTGGTGTTCGTTGAGTCTGACTTCATGATTGGATTCTGATAGGCGGCACCAGAGAACCTTAAACACGCAAGCACACACAAATGTAACATTAGGATGTCGAAGTTCTCAATTGCAAACTTAGTTGATTTAACAACTGATTCTAACTGAAGTAGCCTCTTACTTCGCAATAATGTTTTTTTATTATATATCATGTTGGTATCATGTTTGGTTTCATTGCTGAAGAAGCATCTGCTTTCAATATTGATTTGAGCTAATTAAACCAATGTTTGGATTATTTTATTAGTAATCTCAGATGTTTTCCAAACAGATTATTATAAAACGAATTTACAAACGTAAAATTAACTGCTGACTAAATAAATATTGTGGAATAGGTTACAACAGTAAAGTTTTAGGCTACACATCTCAGGTGTGAAACTACCTGCTATTGTCTAAAAGTAGCCAAATAAAAAAAGTAGTAGGACATCAAATCTGAAAACCACGTCTCACAGAGTTGTCTTCACAACATGTCCCTTTTGTAATTTGCCTAATAAGACTTATCAATGATGAATTTGATGTATTGAAGCAATATAGAAGCCGCAAAGGCGTTTTCTTTTTTGAATTGGTAGAATTGGCTGGTAAAATTAGGGCATCCACCAGCCACAGTGGCTAAATTAATTTCCCACCCTGGTTATGAGTTTGAACTGCAACTGCTTGAGAAAAAAAATGGTCGGATTCAAGATGTGACAGAAAAATTCTGCAGACTCCATTACCATGGCAACCTTAAAGCGGTAGCTAAAACATTTATTTCACATCTTTTCTCAGTCACAGAAGTTAAAACAGATGTAGCAGTAAACCATGTTATTTCTAACTGGGAATACATCAATTATACGGGAGAATGTTGTCAAACATATTTACTAAGTGACTGTAGTAGTACTTTCCAGTGACAAAATTTTAGTTTGAGGCCCTGTTGTAAATGTGACGGCACTTCACGTTGAATTGAATTGCTGCTTTTAAGAGCAAATGAGTTGGCTAATTTTCTAGAAGGCC
Organism: Umbra pygmaea; assembly: GCA_016801145.1. Taxonomy (NCBI): domain Eukaryota; kingdom Metazoa; phylum Chordata; class Actinopteri; order Esociformes; family Umbridae; genus Umbra; species Umbra pygmaea. The sequence goes on from JACXGM010023840.1 coordinate 1,530, forward strand.
TTAATGCCCTGGCCAATGACCTTGGGGGCCAATGCAAAAATACCTCCCTGAAATCCCTCCTTGAAAGGGAAATGTTAATATATACTTTTTTTTAGCTTACATTCCCTGGTTTCAACATGACACTGGGAAAAATGTATAGGCCTATTGCTTGTTTCCCAGAAATACAGACATTCATGTAAAAAACGATGTCTGCTTCGGACAAGTAGTTTCTGCTATTGGACAAGTAAAAAATAGATTTACTTGTCCAAAGGACAAGTGGCCAATAAAGTTAATGTCAAGCCCTGTTACCACTCAAATCAATTATTGGACAGACTAAATTTTACTCCTTGCTGTATGGAATTTAACAGATGTGGCATAATTTTCCTTTCCTGCCTGCAATTACCAATTTACTGACATATTACCTAGCAAGCCTAACTGAAATTAGAACGAGTGGTTCTATAAACCTATTTATTTTCATCAGAAACCAGTGTTAGATTTCTGGATCAGGTTGCACGCAAAGTATTCTACTGTAGTAATTTGAGCTGTTAAGATGCCGTATTTTGACCACGTATCTATGAGAGATTGGGTTCTCTCTCTCACTGCGTCCTTTCAAGCCCACTCTTCTAATGAATCCGTGGTGAGCATTTAACAATTTCACTGTGAGCTGAATGCCGTCTGATATGGCCAATGTATAAAAAGCAACATGATTGGTAACTCACTTTGTCTATGGCTGTAAAATACGTATAAATACTAGAGTTGTCATTAGGCTTAAAATTGGGCCCGGTCCGACCCAAGCCAGTTCAGATCAAGCCTGAACCCAGGCCAGGTACGATGCCACAGAAATTAAATAAGGCTGAGAAATTAAATAAGCCCGGCCGTTGGTAAAGTGTGCGCATAAACTGTTAAAAAATGAATGGCGTGGATAGCAATAAAACCAAGTAATTCAACCAATGATGAATGTGTCACAACGAAGGCAATACCCATGTCAAATACTAAAGCTGATATTTCCTCTAAAAAAAGTAAATCAACCTTGCAATAAAGGTGAGGAAATTATAAAAATAAATGTTTAATGTTTATATGCTTTATTTTATTATTATGTTCAGAAATAAGACAGGTCTTAAACTTTTATGAAGTAATCATTACCCTGGTGGAGGGGGTAAACAGCTGGGGTCTCATTTACCAAGCTTGCATATAAAAAAAACTACATTTGACTTTACGAAGAGAATAAAAGGACAACTCCGGCGCAAAATGAACCTAGGGGTTAATAACACGTGTCCTGAGTCGACTGTTCTCTGGGATATGTTTTCATGCTAATCAAATGTGCCCAGTTTTAGTGCGTATTGATAATTACCTTATAACACTAGTTGTGTGGGCATGGATGAAGTAAAATGAAATCACAAGCATTGAAAACTTTGTAAGAGTACTAAGAGTTTATTTAAAAGATAGTTCAAAAGACAGTATTATTCGCGTATACAGGCAGGCGCCATCTTGAGAAAACACACTCGACCAGTCGAACCACAAACGCTGTGCTACATGAGCTAAATGTTACTTAAAATCTCCCATGTCAAGAGGTTTTTCGGTCGTTAATGCAGTTCAATTACCGAGACTTAAAGCTGGCGATGGAAACTAAAATCAAACACAATTTGCTCACAATCTCCATTGATAAATAACACTTCTTCTTAGCGTCAGTGCTCATGCACAGCCTCTACAATTTGGATATCAACACACCCCTAATTACACAATCAGATTAATCTCTTAAACCTGCAGGAAACAAGATACAATGAGGTTCATGAAATGTACGACAAAAACAAAATTTCCAAGCTTGATAGAAGGTACACACATTAGTACGATAAAGTGGTGCCGCTCGTACCGCGTCACCAATCAGTGCATTTAGTTGCCAATAAATGGTCTCTTCCCAACGCTGGTTGGTGCTAGACCACTTAAAAACAACGCTCCTAATGGGTTTATCTTTTTACTATTGATGCAGGAGTTTGCAGTTCTATTCCCTCCTAGGGATACCATTATTAAATCAATGTAATTGTATTATTATACAGTAGAAGACATTTATTAATTTAAATAAAGCCGTTGTTTTAAAACTCCTGCATCTGCATTCTCCAATCTACTGTAATTCAATAAAGGAATGGGTGTGTAGTGTAGCCTACTCTATTCTCCAGACGGCATTCCTGAATCCTTTGTGAAAAGTTGTAGCTATTTATACAGTATATCACAGTACAGTTTCACTTTTTTCGGGACAAAAATGGGTTAACGAACAACATTGTGTTCTAAAGTCTTCATATGAACTCTGGAAGCCGCTCCCTCAACATAGGTTCTTCTTTTCACTGAAATCCCCACATGCGTAAGGCATAGCTTATAAGGTCACTAGATGCAGCTACATTTGCAATGTAGGAAGTTGTGAGTTCTAATCCCTGAAAAGGCATATCCAATTTTTTTCTCATTCTGTTTAGAAGACACATTCGAATTGTATATTGTAATTGTAATCAGAGAAACTAGTGATACTTTATCTGAAACATCTTTCCTACTCAGTATAGTATTCTCAAAAAGTGAGCTGAAAGACAGTCGGTTGCCTGATCTTGCAATTGTCAGCAATTTATCGAACTCCCCCACCAGTGAAAATTGTCTGCCGCTGACTAAAGACGTGTGCTATGATAGGTCAGAAAGCCGCACAACTCTTTGAATGCATGAAGGCTCCTTTACAAAAGGGATAGCCTCTATTATTGGTAATGATTATACATGTCGTCGCCATGGTTTTGTTTAGTTGAATCTAATCTAATCACCCCCTCCACCAAAGTAATGTAATTTTGTTGTCAACTTTTGTTTGCTTTGTTATGTTTTGTGTATCCTGACTGATTAGTTCCTCTTGAGAGACAAGCTTATAAAGCTTGAAACCTATTTCTTGATATTTAAAAAAACATGAAAAAAAGCGATTCATAAGATAATCTTTCCCTACACAATAGTGACGCGTAAAATTCATGATAATTATCAATATCGATCCGGCCACAATTCCTGTTGAAATAAAATTATTACTATCAGTAATAGATGTACCCAAATGGTTAACAAACAACATTGTGTTCTTAAGTCATCATTTAAACTCTAGAAGAACGCAATGCATTCAAACCCCGACCACCCGGTTGAAAGACGACTTACCGCCGGTTGAAAAATTCCGCTACGCATCAAGGACATGAGAATTGGGTATGTTTTTGGTGGTATTGACTTTAAGTCAAGGTATTTTTATTATACAATGGGCAGTTTAGATGAGACATTTATATTGTAGGTCAATAGTTTAATGACTAAAGCGCAACAAATAATACATTTAACTTCAGAACGTAGTTGTTCAAATGATAAAGAAACACACTGTTGTACTGTACACTCCAGGAGAGATATCCAGGAGAAATGCTTTGGATGAATGTGCACCCTGGAGCCTCCTGGAGGGCATTCATTGTATTGTTCTTTTAAAAACTGCCAATTAAATTTTATTCATTTGGCTGAAGTGCACCTTGGTACAGCCCTGCTCCTTTTCCACCACTTTATTTTACAGACATGTGTAGTGTAACATGAGTGCATGACTTATTTGTCACAGTCTGGTTACGTACTTGACCGGTAAAAAGTACAACTTTACCAAGAAGAGGAGAAGTGTATTGCATTGAGAAATATACTGTTCTTCAAAATAATATCTTCAACAATCAATAAAAGAGATTCAATCCATAAAGCACAATCATGTAGCCTAGGTAGATATAAATGCCATGATATCTGTCCTGCTGAATAAATTGTATTCCAACCTCATGCAATCACATTCAAGAAGCATGTTTTCCGTGTATCATTGGTAAATTGAGTGGAATGCTGTTTGATAGCCTAATGTACTATTCTTCAAGTGGTCTTCTATGTAAATCTGGGTGCCATCTACAATACTAATCTGAACATTTTTAGGAAGACATGTAGTGTAATTTAAACTCATGATGACTCCAACCTTTTGATCAATATGCGCAATAGTGTATGGAAAGTATGACAAATCCATACACTCATATCTTTCGATTTATTTTGTTAATTTGAGTCAGTAACACCAGAGCCTGCAAGACCCCCAAACGAGAAATCGCTCACCATTCAATTGAATGACCATTCAATTCTTTCTTTTTAAACAGGAGGCTGGGGTTGTATAGGCTTGGTTTCTTTCATGTTTTTCAAAATCATTACATTTAGGGATTCACTGAATGATTGTCATGCATTCTCATCACTAGACCCGGGCTTCTGGGTTCTAGCCTCAGATGTTTTTCATCAACCCCTAATTGTTCTGCGAGCTGACAAACACAGCGATGGAGTCAACATTTGCAAGGATAGCTAACAAATGCTAGTCTAAGGATTTGACAAACTGGTATACTCTGTAGGTGTCTAGGATTATTACTGTCTGCGCGTAAAGGTTTGTTATACTCTGCGACTGCAGGTAGATGCTAGTTTCCAAAATATCTACGTTTTATAAATAGTAATGTCAAAATTCAATCCTTTCTAGATGTCTCTCTGCTGTACATTTATTATTCAGATCTGATAAGTTAAGAGAGAATCTCTGAAAAGAATCTCTGTGCCATTCCATATCAGTAGGATATATCTTTTTCAAAGAACGATACGATGGTGATATGGATTTAAAAAAACATAAATCTCTTCTCAGTGTCCCATGAATAGATTGGCATTGGGGAAAAGCAGCACCCATCGCCGTAACCAAGAAAAAGCCTAAATTAAGCATTTGTATATTTTTTTATATAAATGCAAACAAAGATGTCTACTAGTAAATAAAATGTTTGCTAATGTTGTTGTTTGCATGTGGTTTAAATGTACAATATGTAGTTTTTGGCCGCTAGGGGTCTCTAAAAAAACAATAGGAAAAGATGTACTTGGATGATGTCGGGAAGTAGCGTGGGATCATGGGTTTTGTTATCAAAGTCAATGAAAATCTTCCAATCTAGCGTCTCCGGCAGAAAAAAAAATTTCACTGACAAAGTAATGTATTGTTAAAAATATTATACCTTTAGTCACGTTATGTTTGGCAGTTCCCTGGAACTTAGAACAACTAGAGTAGTCAAAGGTTATATGACGCCATTGACCGAAGACAAAATGAAACGTCCTGTGTCTTCGAGTTATATTACAAATTTCTCTGGGTTTAAAAGTTGGTGAAAACATTTAGGATAATGTAAGTACACAACTAAGAAATATATATAATATAGTTATAGTGATTTTTGCTTTTTTAATGCAAAGTACATCTTTTGTTATTGTTTTGGAAAACTACATATTGTACCTTTAAGTAGGGATGGGACAGTATGAAAATTTCATATCACGATTATAGTGAACAACGTTATCACGATAATCAATATTATCATGGTTTTGATAACATGAGATGGAAATGTTAAAAAAACACACTAAAAACATTTCAACAAGTTCTATATATTTGAAAATCAACTAACAACAAATACAATAAGCAGCTATTTGCACTTTTTATTTTACTATAGTCTACCATTTAGTACTACAGCCTACTATCCGATGTGTATCATTATGAATTCCCCATAAACTGATGACTGAAAATCTTGTTAGAATTTGGCAATAGCTTTACTAACTGCTGAAGTAAACAAAAGGGCTAATTACCAGGATATTTCACCTATGCTCTGAATTTGACTCTTGTATTGTAATAGCATATTCATGTAACACATCTATTACTTTAATTGGTAATCATTTGATTTATTGTGATGTTAAACAGATTATCATCAATAAACTATAAATATACTATAAAAATAGGCCTATTCCTGATATATGGTAGGCTACCAGTTGCTGGCAGGAATATATATTTGCCTTATAGGCTAATGTTAACTTACATGGTGGCTTGAATAGTTAGCCAGTATACTGTGACTATCGGATGTCGGGAGCGACAGATCTAAAACATGGCTCCACACTACACCTGCGCTAATGAAACACAGAATGAGAACGTGGAGATGTTAAACAATAATACTAAATATCCAGACATTTTATTGTGGTTTACCATGAAACCGGTAATCGTCCCATCCCTAGGTTTAAGCAACTTACACCTTTGTTCTGTACATTCCTTTAGAAAAATAAACTCATTGCGACATCCATTCTAAGTTTTGTACAGAATGTCAGTGTATATCCCAAAATATTTTCAAAATTGTTCACCTGACACTGCAGTCGTGCGCTGTTAAAGCGCAGGATTCAATTCAGTCGTGTTTAAAAAATAAAACCTATGGTATAAAAAAAAGACTATCAGTAATAGCATTCATCATCAGAAACATGCACTTGATTTCATTTGCGCTGCTATTACAAGTAATGTAATAGCCCATATAATATCTAGCTAATATAATTAAACAGATACAATCCCCCCAGTCTCGGGTTGTCTGTCTGAGCCCCGAGTGTATATAAAGTCTGGTGATGCACCTGGTGTGCTGTATGGGCATTAGACAATAAATAAAGATCGAATTAATTCATTCATTATAGCAACCTGCATCAATGATCACCTTAAACATGTCTATTTGATGCTGCAGGAGCAGCTTGATGTAGGGCTGCAACAAGAAATCGATGAAGTCGCAAAAAATCGATTATTAATATTTTTGGCAACAAATTTCATTATTGATTCTTTGGGTCTATGTTACTGCTCGCTGTGTGGTGGAGCTACGTCACTTAAAGAAAAAGCATTTTAAACTGTCTGACCAAAATCTTCGATATTATGACAAAGTTCATTTTAAATTCTACAAAAATTATTTACGTGCAAACTCGGAAACATAAATGGAATGGCATCAGAGCACGACCGTAATGAGGACGCACTTGAAAAGAAAACAGGTTGGAGCGATAAACGAAGGGGACGCAACAGCAGAGTAAGTTAGTACTACATAAAAATAGCATGCTTTGCATTTTTAAATGAGGAATAGTTTTTATTTATCCATAGCTGGTGTTTGGTTGTGTTCCAGCTTAAAAGGACTATTAAATCAAATCCATTTCAACATTGCACGATAAGTGTTTAAGTACCTGGTTAATTAATGTTTGCGGTAGAACAGACGCGTAGAGCTAACTTTAATCTAGCTAGCTCAGTAATACTACCGACAGTGCTCAAGTAAACAAACAGAGTTATAGTAAAAAACTAATTTAAAACACAAACAAGATCTTACTATTACAGTTTTACAACATATGCTAACCTTGTACCTCTTCGGGTATTCTAATTTATTAAACTTTTCACTATGTGATTAACTTTAATCGTTTTTTCAACTACTGTTGCGCACAGTAGAAACTCCAAAGTCTGTTTCAAAATAAAAGTCATTCTAAATCAAAAACAGTAAATAAGTGAAAATAATCTTAAAAAGGTAAAATACATAAAGCTAAGATATTACTATTCAACAGGCCTCTCTCGTTTTTAGAACTAAGGTTATTTATAACTATGTTCTATAAAAGCTTTTTCTATAATTGTTTTGTAGACAATTATTTTAACATCTCAGGTCCATCTAAGCAAGGTAAAAAATACCATATGTTGCACATTACTAAAGAAATTAGCATATCTTTTGCACATGTTTTATAGTATATATTTACATTTGTTGTGTTAAAATTGTCAATTTGGAATAACATTTATTTTTTTAAATAAATTTATGGAATTACTTGTTAGTCTGTTTATCTGATTCATCGATTAATCGAAGAAATAATCAACAGATTAATCGATTATCAAAATAATCGTTAGTTGCAGCCCTAGCTCGATGTATTTGATTTAGAAAACGTAAAATAAACAGTTGTCTGAGTACTGAGCTGGAGGAGTATGAAATTATATTAAATTAACGACACAATTGAAAGAGTCACTTATAAAAGGAGTTGTGATGAATCGATTGAAAAACATCTCTTAAATATGTTTTTTAAGCACTTCATGCAAAAAAGTAATATATAAATATAAATAAATATATATAAATACAAGATGTTGGAGCTAAGCCTATTCATGGGGGTTATAGCCCTGTCTCGCCCTGGCCTGATGTCACTGATACAGGCCGGTTGAATTCCACACAGTGTGAAGTAATAGTTAATATGTCCGATAAATTGTTTTCAAAAACGCAAAAGACTTGGGTGGTAATAATGAGCTTATATGTATAAATGAGTATGTGATCTAATGTATCTTGTTGTTCTTCCTTTTTTGCTTTATTGTAGTTTAGTGTTACATATTTGTCCACTGCATAGATTGATTTGCCTACTTGTCTTTTCTCAAGTACTCAATAAAAACAAATGTTTATAGTTTCTGGTTGGATGCCAATTACCAGTATATTATATCTGACATTTTGGTATTTATCTCCCCCAGTGAGACTGGGCAATTCAGACAAGAAAACATCACTTTAATAATGTATAGGTACGTTTTAATATTGAAATGTTTAACCACAATTTATTATGTACCCAGATTATGGTATTTGTCATTTCAGCCAGCTGATTGCACCACACATTTACGCACAGGTAAGGCAGCGCGAGTCAAGTTCAATTAACAAAACATTGGTTTTGTCATCACCACCTGTTTGTCCATCATCAACAGTCAATGTAATTTTCTATCGCCCAGCCCTATATATCACCAACTAGTTTTTATGCGTGCTGGTCATAACATTAGTGTGGAAAATGCAAAGCTGGCCCAATTGGTGTTTAGGGGTGACTTCAATCAACACTGTGTTGTTCACTCACTTCACAAGCTGGAAGGCCTCTGGCAGCACCTCGGCGTAGGCAGTACGGTACACAATGGCATTTTTTCTTTTACAGTTCTGAATGACATCGTTGGCCAGGTAGAACAAATTCAGCCGGTGAGAAGCCCCAGCTGTTAGGGAAAAGGAAAAGAGACAGAACATTCTTAACTGAACTTAAAACCCAAGTGGTGGGACTTACAGAAGATATTTCTTGTCATGGTAATTAACAGAACGATAATCAGTAAAATGTGTGTGTGTTGGTGGGTGGGTGGGTGTTGGTGTATATATATATATATATATATATATATACTAGTTGCATTAAAGGTACAATATGTAATATCAATCAAAACAACAACAAAATACATACTTTGCATTAAAAGCAAACATCACTATACATATATTCTATATATTTCTTAGTTGTGTACTTACATTATCCTAAATGTTTCCACTAACTTTCAAATCCAGAGAAATTTGTAATATAATTTGAAGACATGGGACGTTTCATTTTGTCGCCCGTAAATGGCGTCATATAACCTGTGACTACTCTAGTTGTTATAAGATCCAGGGAGCCGCCAAACATAACGTGAATAAAGTTATAATTTTTTAACAATATATTACTTTGTCGGTGAACATTTTTTTCTGCCATAGATGCTAGATTAGAAGGTTGTCATTGACGACGATAACAAAACCCATGATCCCACGCAACCTCCCGACGTCATCCAAGTACATCTTTTGTGATTGTTTTGATTGAGAGCCCCCTGGCGGCCAAAAATTACATATTGCACGTTTAAGACTCCTGTGTAATGAATAAAAAATATCTCTTTAAGGATTCACATTTAGTCAGGATCACAATTTACTAAATATATTAAATGTCTAGAGGTTTTTGTTATGTTTCTATAAATGTTATTACATATTGTTTAGTGTTCCCTAAGAGCTATAGACCATGTGAAAATTATGCAGCAAAGACAAAGTTATTCGGGGATTGTGACTAGGGCTGAACGATTTTGGAAAATAATCTAATTGCGATTTTTTTCACCAATATTGCGATTCAATATGTGATTATTTTTTAAACTCTGACTTTTGTATTATTCAACAAAGACAAGCAATAAATCATTGTATAGTATGAACAACACAACATTAGATAGATTTAACAAACTGTTCTTTCCTGGAGGCCAGTATGTGATGATGAAATTAGGTAATCTTTTATTTAATTAATTACTTGAATCACAGATTTACTGCTCTCCAGTCAGTAACAAAACGAAAATGCAGAAAATAAAAGGACAGAAATATTTGCCTGTACCTCTTTGAAAATATTTAGGTAACTCAAAGTTTAATGTGATGTCTGAACATTAATATCAAAATATTAATCGTAATTATCTCTAGTCAGTAACAGCAACACACATTGCAGACCCTGAACACACAGGAAGCAATTTCTCACTATTAGCAACTCCTGCTCCGATCCAACTCCGGTCAGTTTACTTCAAATCGCATCAAATCTATCAACAAATCCGCCTTTTTTCATCTTCAGACTCCAGACTCCAGCCATCAATCTCTTACTCCGTGGCAGAAACCCTGCTATGCTTTCATGAAAGGTGCTATATAAATAAGTTTATTATTAATATTATTATTACTGTATGTTTCTCAGTAGCTCACAGGTTTTTTTACTAGGAAAACCAGCCTTTTCCACTGTAACGAGCAAGTCACTATATTCAGGGTTGCAAACTTTGGGACATTGGCTGGCATGAGAATCTTTCTTTTTCTCAAATTTCAGTGTGCGCTCACGCGCAGAGAACACTTTTGGTAATCCTTACCCTAATTTTAGAAATGTCAGTTCTTGTTTACTTAGTAAACCCTGATTTACGCAAAAAACAACTAATAGAATGGAAACACTTAATTTATGCTGAAGGCGTGAGAGTCACGCCAGATGCATGAGAGTTGGAAACCCTAAACAGACGCTGTGTAGCCCTGAACCTAGGCTTGGTAACCATACTAACAGGCATCATGTCTTTGGAGATAAACTCTGTTACTGCTTAGTAATTTCCTCGTTCCGTTTTAAAGTATGTTCATATTGAGTTAACGTTACACTTTCAAACATTTTAATGAGTGATGCCTGTTGTGTGGTATTTTGCTTACTTGACAAACTGGCCTTTAGCATTTTAGCCATGCAACTATCGTAGATGGCTTTGTGCTGATAGAGATTCGTAGTGTTACCCTGTGACGTAGCAATGTCAGCAAGACAGGTTTTGCTAAACCTGAAGCTGCACATCTTTTTTTGAAAACCAAAATAGTCCCACACAGGTGACATACTGTTTCTATTTAGGACTAAGGTTTCTATCGAGCCTGAGGCCATTGTACAACAGGTCAAAGGTACAGCATAGCGTTAGCATGTAATCAGTGTAATCTGCTTTGCTCTCGCGGGTCACGTGACCAAATCGCAGCCTTTGCAATTAGAAAAACGTGTTGTTTTAAAATATCACAATATTATTGCAAATGTGATTAATCTTTCAGCCATAATTGTGACTATGACTAATACATCTAGGAAGAATTGTTCACTATAAAATGTAGAGTCGTCTTTGGGAGGATTGTGGGAGACAGTGTTAATTGAGAATGCAGGATGTCTTTGGAATGCAATGTATGTATACTTAGACCAGTGTGACCAGGGCCAGTATTCATAAAAAATCTTAATGCAAAGAGTAGCTCCTAATGAGAAAATTCTAAGAAATTTTAGAAATGTGGGCGTTTACACTTAAAATTTATAAAAAATCCTAGTAAAGAAAAAAGTAATTCAGAAAGCATCTTAACTCTTAAAAGGAGTCCTATGGTCAAAATTGGTAGGAGTACAGACGAGGAGATTTAAGAGGCTTAAGAGTTCCTTCAGTAGAGGAGAAAACGGCGGAATTACAAAGAGGGAGAAGAAATGTGTTGCAGACAATGGATGACAGTGAGTCAATAAGACGCTATAGATTAGATCGTGCAGGGAACGTGTTTGTGACTGATCTTTTTAGAGACACGCTAACATCTCCGACACAGCGCAGAAATGCCTTAGTGCCAGAAATGAAAGTAATCACTACATTAAGATATTTGGCAACTGGGAAAATGCAACAATGCAGCAGTGATCACACAAAAAATTACAGCACTTTCAGAACCTCTTATTGTGTCGCAGTTAATTTCCTTTCCACTGGACATTCCCACCGTGCAGGCAAAAAAATCTGCATTTATGAATATAGCAGCATTCCCTGGTGATGTCGGAGTAATTGATGAACCCACATCCAAATTATTCAACGTGATCTCTCAGAAATCCGTGATACTACCACGGACACTTAACTTCTAAATCCTTGGCAGTTTCACGGAATACAAAAAATTGCTGTGATTTTTCCTTCTTGGACAACCAACCAATCACAGTCTTCAAAAGATTGTGACATACATAGCAATGGGGTCAGCCTGGCCTCCTCACTAAGATGACAGTTTTTGTCTTTTTCTTGCTCAGAGTTGTTCTTAGATCGTTTGGGAATCGCTCTAAAGCTAAGACTCCTACGTAGAAGTTTTTAAGCTAAATTAGGAGTTTTCTAAGAGGATTCTTAGAAGCTGTATGAATACGGGCCCAGATGTAAAACAGCCAGATATTTGTCTAAGGCCTTTTGTCTCAGTAAGAATTGAGACCGAAACCATCTGGGCCTCAGAGAAAGATTAAACATATACACTCACCTAAAGGATTATTATGGACACCATACTAATACTGTGTTTGAAAGGGGGTCAACCTTCAGAACTGCCTTAATTCTATGTGGCATTGATTTAACAAGGTGCTGAAAGCATTCTTTAGAGATATTGGCCCATATTGATAGGATAGCATCTTGCAGTTGGAGATTTGTGGGATGCATATCCAGGGCACGAAGCTTCCGTTCCACCAGATCCCAAAAATGCTCTATTGGGTTGAGATCTGGTGACTCTGGGGGCCATTTTAGTACAGTGAACTCATTGTCATGTTCAAGAAACCAATTTGAAATGATTTGAGCTTTGTGACATGGTGCATTATCCTGCTGGATGTAGCCGTCAGATGATGGGTACATGGTGGCCATAAAGGGACATGTTCAGAAACAATGCTCAGGTAGGCCGTGGCATTTAAACAATGCCCAATTGGCACTAAGGGGCCTAAAGTGTGCCAAGAAAACACCCCCCACACCATTACACCACCACCACCAGCATGCACAGTGGTAACAAGGCACGATGGATCCATGTTCTCATTCTGTTTACGCCAAATTTTGACTACCATCTGAATGTCTCAACAGAAATCGAGACTCATCAGACCAGGCAACATTTTTCCAGTTTTCAACTGTCCAATTTTGGTGTGCTTTGGCAAATTGTAGCCTCTTTTTCCTATTTGTAGTGGAGATGAGTGGTACCCGGTGGGGTCTTCTGCTGTTGTAGCCCATCCGCCTCAAAGTTGTGCGTGTTGTGGCTTCACAAATGCTTTGCTGCATACCTCGGTTGTAACGAGTGGTTATTTCAGTCAAAGTTGCCCTTCTATCAGCTTGAAGCAGTCAGCCCATTCTCCTCTGACCTCTAGCATCATCAAGGCATTTTCCCCACAGGACTGCCGCAATGCCGCATACTGGATGTTTGATGTTTTTCCCTTTTCCCACCATTCTTTGTAAACCCTAGAAATGGTTGTGCGTGAAAACCCCAGTAACTGAGCAGATTGTGAAATACTCAGACCAGCCCGTCTGGCACCAACAACCATGCCACGCTCAAAATTGCTTAAATCACCTTTCTTTCCAATTCTGACGTTCAGTTTGGAGTTCAGGAGATTGTCTTGACCAGGACCACACCACTAAATGCATTGAAGCAACTGCCATGTGAGTAGATAATTGCATTAAGGAGAAATTGAACGGGTGTCCCTAATAATCATTTAGGTGAGTGTATAGTTGTCATGACTAAAGAGTCTTTATGGAATATGAAAAGACATAAGCTAGGCCTATCTCTTGCAAGCACAATAGTGTATGCATGCACATGTGAACAGAAAGGAAAGATGTATCTACTTGTTAGACAGAGTTATTGAACAAGCATTTAAAACATTTTGTTCATTCTCTTTGTATTACATTAGTCTATTTTCATTTTATGCCCACATGGAAACTTTTTTAAGTTTTATATATAGATAGAAAAGATAGAAAATGCATAGAAAATACACAGTAATTTGTAAAATGAGATTGCACTTTTTTGTATTAACATTTGTAGCCTATAGTACTGTACTTTTTTTTTTACTGTGTTTTTTCGTGCACATGGTCACACTTTCATGTTTATTTAAACAACGTTATAACAATTCAAGTCATTTTATTTCCAATATTTAAGTGATCGACATACATGTAGGGCTGGGCGATATGGCCCAAAATGAATATCTCGATATATTTTGTAGCTTTAACTAGGGATGGGCATTCGATGAAACTTTCTTCGTCGATCGTCGGGAGAATTAAAGATTGACTATCGATTAATCATTAATTTTTAATATTAAAATTAATTAGTTGTTTAACTTTTTATAAATAAATCCAATGAAAATATAAAAATACAGCGTGTTTTTCCTCGATGAGATCTCCATTACAAGAAGAACAACTTGTGGCAGTTAAACTGAATGTTTGGTTAGCCTAAACTTGAGTATGAGCTGCAGTGCTGTAAAGCTGCGGAACCTGCAGCTGCGAGCCGGCGTTCTTAAACAGAGACCCTCGTTTGTTCCAAAATAATAAATAAAAATAAAAATCATGTTAAACAATAACATAATTATAGCCTAATTAGATCTGGCA
>JACXGM010023841.1:0-16007 GCA_016801145.1 Umbra pygmaea
CAACAACCACCACAACATCAACAACCACCACAACATCAACATCCACCACCACAACAAAAACAAAAACAACAACCACAACCACCACCACAACAAAAACAAAAACAACAACCACAACCACCATCACAACAACAACAACAACAGACACAACAACATCCACCACCACAACAAAAACAACAACCACAACATCAACAACCACAAACACCATCACAACAACAACAGCCACAACAACAACAACCACCACAACATCAACAATTACCACAACAACAACAACCACCACAGCACCAACAATTACCACAACATCAACAATCACCACAACATTAACATCCACCACAACAACAACAACAACCACCACAACACCAACAATTACAACAACATCAACAACCACCACAACATTAACATCCACCACAACAACACCAACAACCACCACAACACCAACAATTACCACAACATCACTAACCACCACAACAACTACAACCACCACAACAATCACCACCACAACAACCACCACAAAAACATCCACCAGAACAAAAGTGTATACCGTTGTGAGGCCCATAGCTGTCCAGAAGAACTACCATTCAATATATACAGTATTTGCATGTGAAATGTATTGTCATTTTGACAACTCTAAATTTAGTACATAGCAATTCCTGGGACTAAATTCAGTTGTTTTACTAATGAGTATTGATGTCCCAGGACAGTGTATATCCTGGCCCCAGGACACTTTGCAAATAGCAGTCGAAACTTCTTTCCCAAGTGTCTACATAATTGTAAAATATAGCCGTTGGTGTGGAAGTAAATGCTTGGCTGCTTCATCGCAGGAGACATTTTCTAGGAGATAAAGACTAAATTAATGTAAATGCTATTTGGCAAGGAAAACACAAGGATTTGTGAAGGATTTAAATGCAGTTGTCAAGCCATCTGAATTGTGGATACTCTCTATTTCAAGATAATAAATAATTGTAAATAATTAAATATATTGACAATTCATTATATAGTGAAACTGTGCAAACCTGAGCACATACTGACTGAACAGTTGTTTTTAGGTATAGGACATGCATGGCAGAAATATGGATTTGCAGGCAATTAAAACCGCAAACCAACAGCCGTTTCCTGTCACTTTGATGACATGCACCTCTCATATATTGATGCTAAGTGGCTTGCATTCGTATCCCTCAAGAAATGATTTTAAATAAAAGCAATAAGCTGCCTTTATTTACAACCTTCCTATGAAGCGAAGAGAATGACTATTTCTATTCCATCAGATCACAATGTCCTGATGCCTGTCACATCAGCCATATCAAGGATAGAGTGCGAAATACGCACACAAAACGATAGACAACAAAGTCTTACCATTCAACACCATCTCAAACACTTACTACGCTGTTCCAGCTACTCAAGGCGAGCACTTTGCTGTTTGTTTTTCTTCTCTTCATCTTCTCCGTCTCCATCCCACTCTCTTATCTATCCCCCTGAGAGAACGACGCCTCCACCTTTCACAGACACAGTGGCAACAAATAATGGTCCTTGTTTTGTCTTTCCTGTTCAGTAGCGGCAAGAAGAAAATCAATGGGCCCTCGGGACTTGCTCTTCTCTTGTCAGCCCACGGCACAGAGCGAGTATCAGTGAAACCTTCAAGCTCTCCCTTTAAAAAACTACCCACCATTGATCATGTTATTTATGAACACGCTATAACCCTTCGTCAGGGTCATGTTGAGCGTGAAACCAAACAGGAGGCTTTCTATTCTTGGGTGATAATGACCAGGGTCGTCGCACGTACCCACACCCTTTAGCACTGAAAGCCTTCATTACTGAAATGTCAACTGTGTACAGTGTACACTATGTCTTTGACATGGGTTATGGCAGTCCTTGTCTCACGTGGACTAGACGGGCACAGCTGTAAGGTGTTGCTAAGTAGTTATGCTGTTTTTTTTTGTTTTTCAAAACTAGGCAAACCCATCCCAACACATGACCATCTGGATTATTACCCCATCCGCCAAAGTCACTCAAAGATCGTCCTCAGATTTTACCATAAAGCTCATTCATCTCTGTAACTCTACGTTGCTTTCCTTTGCTGTCAGCTAAAAGATGGTTAAAGACAAGGTTTCTGAAGGAATGAAATGACAGGATAGAGAAACTAAAAGGTATGATGAAAAGACAGAGAAAATGAGAGTGGGTTAGAAGGAGAAAAGTATAATGGTAATTGCTGATAGAGAACAGGGGAAGATGGGGCAAGGCTCTAAGCAGTGCATCCATTTATCCTGCCCGTGCGCCTAAATATTTCAGAACCAGCAGGCTTTTAAACATAAATTAGCATTTGTAGTTGGGCAGTTGCATTTCTTTGTGTGCATTACCATATTTTGGGGCACACATGATTCTTTTAAAACAAGGTCTTACAAAATGCAGCAGGAGGTACCCATTGTGTAAGAGCCCAATTGAGTTTGGTGAAATACAAAAGCTACTCTGTGCAGGAACCATGTGGTCAAGGGCAAAAACCAACTTTGGAGGGGACAATTACATTAAATGTTCTGAAGAGCAAATTCTTTTAGGCAGACACCAAAAGTAGTGCTGTAACACAATGAATATTGAGGAACCATAAATACTACTAGATAATTGACAGGTAGTTAACTGAAGGGTTGTACAACTTGTAATACTACTACTAAAAATAGCTATAGCAATGTTCCTTATCAGTCCAGTATTAATGCAGGTATTTGTATTTACAACCAGCTATACCAATGGTACTCTATGTGTATGCGTCAACTTCTGTAAATACAATGAGCATGGTGCGAGCTCATCTAAAAGAATTTCCATTGAAAGCCATAACAAAGTTGTTCTCAGTATTAAATTCACTTAATACCAGTACCCAAAACTCCAAAATTAATCACAACATCAATACCACTGCCTTAAGAATATGTTGGTTTAGTCACCAGTTTAAGTTCAGAGTGGGAAATCCATGGAATTATCCAATTATGTCCCTATTTTACATTTCTAGAAAAGAGGGAACCTTTCAATTTGCCAAACAAAGACTCAACAAACTTACCTCAGACTCCTTGTCTCTGCCAATCTCAGGCTGTCTTTCTTCAGCTCTGATGTCTGTGTGCCCTCTAATGCCTGCCATAATTACATCATTATGAAACTTTTCCATTAACCTTTCAATCCTTTCAAATAAAAAATTGATCAACTAGTCTGATAAATTTGTTGATTAGGGTTCATACTTTGCGTTTTGGTGTAATGAAAAATTCTCTGATGTCTGTTTTCTTTCTGCTATATTACTACAGTACATGGCTGGCTGGCTACACACACAGACACACACAAACACACACACACACAAACACACACACACACACACACACACACACACACATAATGTGCAGAGTATTTACAGTAGGAGATGGCTTCTATTATCATCTATTGTCTTCTGTAATTCCATAATGAACTTCGATCTACCAGGTACATACCAAGTCAGCTAACAAATGTGAAAACAGATTGCAGTGTATAAGTTGTATATGGGTTTGTGTAAATGGTGAGCTGTATAAGTTCACCATTTACACAAACCCATCTGAAACTTTTTGAAATTTTTATATAGCTATGTTTTCGTTTTGAATTGGCTGGTTTCCCACAATAGCTGTATGTTTTTGCAGATCTAACGAGTACCAATTTAGTTTCTGTGGTGTTTTCAAAAATCTTTGCTATCATCAGTTTTACTTCCAAGACCAGGACAAACAAGTGCTTTTAGACGGTAGACAGACACCAACACACTGTCACCTTGCTAGCTTCTCTCACTGACTCAAATTCAAACAGCTGCAAAGACTGGTTGATGTTACTGTAGTGTAGCTGGCAAGGAAACATCAGCTAATGTAGCTACCTAACATAAAGAGTGACCTGCAATTCAATGCAGTGAAAACAAAGACTGGTTATAAAGTGTCAGTAAAGTTAATGAGTTTTGTAAATGTGTTTTATTGCACAGTAGTAGAAGTAAAGAAATGTCTACTTTGAACAGCACTGAAAAAAAAATTGACGAGTGGTTTTTCAGACAATGCATTTATTCTCATTCCATTCAATTAAAATAATACAAGTTTATTGTAAAACCTATTATTTTTATTTTAGACAAAATTTAAATTGCCTGGGAAGTGCAAACCTAAAGATTTTGTCTTGACTCAAAACATATTTTGTAGGTTACGTCATATTCGCTCAAGTGTTGACATTTCCTAGCATGCTTTTCTGCACGTTTTCTTTTTAATAATAGTTTGTTTTAATGTATGTTCTTTTTATGCATTCATGTACTGATTACTTTTTTGTTGTTGCAGGGAAGAAAAAAGGGGATTTCATATTGCTTCAAATTCTCACAATTGAGGCACTACAGAGGTAGGTCACTAACTGAGACCAGGTTAAGCATGAACCAGGACAGGAGGACAGAGAGATGAACCAGCTGAATTCTGTCAAACACAGGAAATGTCTGAAAAAGGGCTCAAACCCGTTGAAAATATGTGTCTGATCCCCTTCTTTGTAATCTGTTGCAACTTTTCCTACTACTTTATTCCTGTGGTCTGTAAGGTGTAAGAGCAGGTGTGTTGTTGGAAATTAAACACGCCAGCACTGCATGTTGTTGTTGTTATTCCTGGAGAAGTAGAGGCGGCAGACAAGGGACCCGGGGAACACATTAGCATGACGAATGGACACGTGCAATTCTGGTGCGTCATTCTGGTGTTCCCTGATGTATGTTCTCGTTCTACAAAGACAACGTGGCCGGCAAACTCACAATTAGCGGTTTCTGTGTCAGTGCTGAAATAGGGTCACTGTTCATGGAACATAATGCACACGGCTCTGAGCTCACTACAGCACCAGGTCCATTGGATCATTGTTTGCAGGTGAACTACCATCGATTAAATGATCTAAATATGACCTACTATGGAGACGGACTACAGTATAACTGTTAAGATCGTGCACTAAAATCTACAGTATATATTTTTTGAAAGTTTCTTAACACATAAAGTGGCAAACAGCAGTCCAACTTCCTTAATTCAGCCCTTTTTCAGTTTGAACTGATATGGTCTCCAATAAGAATAAAACCCGGGCTGAGATTGTGTTGAAACCCCAGTACCCTGCAGCTAGACTGTAGCTGGGAACAATAACGCGTCCTGTCAGGCAAGCTTTGTGAAAGTGCAATGCTCTTATTTATCTCCCAGTTCTGAACTGCCTCTGCAATACATACATATATACAGTAGCTGCTACTTATCTGCTGGTATATGAGGAAGGACTCGGGACAAGGCTGCATAGTCAAAAAGATACAGGCTTGCCATTAAAGCTGTTTTTCTGCACACAAAAACAAGGTTGTGTTAAAAGAAAACATGAAAGATCCTGGTCGAGTGGGTTTGCAGGGTGGACCCATTTCTCATTTCAAGATCACGCTT
The DNA here is from genome assembly GCA_016801145.1 of Umbra pygmaea. Taxonomy (NCBI): domain Eukaryota; kingdom Metazoa; phylum Chordata; class Actinopteri; order Esociformes; family Umbridae; genus Umbra; species Umbra pygmaea. The sequence continues at coordinate 5,409 of JACXGM010023841.1, forward strand.
TCTAGAAACTGTTGATGGACTCCAGAGTCTCCTGATACAGCGAACCAAACTGATGAACCTTTTTGCTGTCAGCTACAACTCACTTACGCAATGTCTCTGCCTTGCCACGCCACCCTCCCGTTTACCAGGCTCTCTCTAAAAAGACTTCAAAAACAACAGCTCATTTCACTGTGCACTAACCCAGCATCTCGTCTTTCTGCACAGGCTGCAGTTTCTAACGAGCAGGGCTGGCAGAACTGAGTGTCCTGTGGGGAGCGTCCTGTCAGTGTGCCACGGCACGCTAGGGGGTAACCTGATTAAGGTAGGCTGCAGACTGGAATGGCAATTCCCTCTCACCTGAGACCTCGCCACTTCTCGTACTGTCCTAGTTCCCTTTAAGAGAACAGCCTCCCAGGTACAACAATAGAAAGGCTAAGGCATGCCTATGCGCTTACCCGTATGGGACTCCCGGGAATCGTGTTACGATGCGCAAGCCCACCAGCTCTTTGAGGGTTCACACTAGTGAGACGGACCTAGCAGGACTGCGCCAGCGGGCTAAGCACACGTTACCATAACTGAACCCTTACTTAATGGGGTTAACTTAATATTTCAGAAGAAGCAAAGTTTGGTTGAGGATGGCAGGGGGGGGTGAAACCGCTGTTGTATGGCCCATCTAATCTCATAGTTTGAATGATGTCATGCCTATGGACAGTAAGTCATGCTGGCCAGCCCCAGAGTATTAAGCGGAGATGCTAACATCAAAGATGTTTTTTGATGTAATGAAATCTACAAAGCATGTGGCTCACATTTCATACAAAGTGCATGACTGAGTGGATTTCCAATGCGGGTGCTAGCAAGGCTGGCTGGTGAGATGAACAATGAAGCCAGTAGGTTAACATGCAGCTTCTATGGACCCAGTATTCAGAGAGGGTCGTTCTTGTGTATTTCTTCAAACCTAAAATGGTTTCAACTATTTCTCTTCAATTTATTTTGATCACTACATTCAGGTGCTTTGATTTGAAGCCCGATAGCTTTTTTAGTTTTCTTTTCACTTAGTGTAAACACCAACATACAGTATATCCTCCAGCCGGATGGTGAAAGAAACATCTCCAGTCTTTTATCAAAATGTCTAGCTTGACAGGCAAAAGCTGCACTTATGTTGAACAGTGTATCATTTCAGTTGATTACAAAACTCATCAAATCTTTTAACATATATTACATTTGTTATGGTAGCTTGCGATAATCCTTGCTTGTAGGAATCACAGCATATTAAAACACAATTTAGGAAACCCTTAACATTTGCTAGTATCGTCATTTAAGACAAAGCTTGTCAATGACATTTCTAGTGTAGAAATCAGCAGCTTCTTGTCAGAACAGTTCACTTCAATGGCCCACAACTGACTAATTCAGTCATCCCCCCTGCTCAAACACACACACAGCATTCCCGGTGGACAGCAGTGTGAGTCACCTACAGTAATCAAGTTGCACAGACACAGACCTTCACAACCCCTGTTACCTTCACTGACTTTGGCCATTTAAACCCTGTGAAACCAGCATCAGCAGAACCGGGCCTGGGAGATTATCTTTGTGCTGGCATCAGGGCCCCCTCCCTGGGCTGAGGAGTTGATCTCTGTCTGACTCCACTTCTGGTTCTGGGTTGCCGCATCTTAATAGATGACAGATCAGGAGAATCCCGCTGTGTGAGAACGACAGTCTGCGGCTCGTCGCTTCCCACTGTGTGATGTGCCCTTTGATACGCAGCTAATTTAAATGATACATTATATACAGAGTTCATATATTTAGAGATATGGAAGGAGGTGGGCAGTGGTGGAGTGACAGACCGGGACGAGATAGAGGGTGGAGGAGGTTGACAGGGAGCGAGAGATTGATGGATTGTGACAGAGAGATAGAGAAGATAGAGGTCTATAAAGAACTGAGAGAAGTGCCACCTACGTCTGGTGGTGTTATGGCTTTGACCACACAAACACGAACAGTCCACAAAAACCCTGCACACACCGCAGGAAAACAACACAGTCCCAACCAATCACGAGAGACTAAAAATGTTTGACGCACTGGAAAAAAATTGACAAAAACATTATCAAATTGGAATGCTACTGTGCCTTGAATGTAAAGTACCTGATGACAGAAAAGACGTTGTCAGTGTTACACAGGAGAGAAAAAGTTGACTGTCATCTGCATAGCAGTGATAGCAGTGACCAAATGAGGTTATGACAGAGCCAAGAGATTTGGTGTATAAAAAGAAGAGGCATAGAACAGAGCCTTGGGGAACACCATTGGTACATGATTGTGCAGCAGACAATAAGCCTAACCAGGTCACCTGGTAGGAGTGATGCTGCACTAACTGGATGTGGACAGTTTAAACGTGCAGTATGTAGTTTTTGGCCACTAGGGGTCTCTCAATCAAAACAATAACAAAACATGTACTTTGATGACATCGAGAATTAGCATTGGATCATGGGTTTTGTTGTCAATGACAACCTGCCAATCTAGCATCTCCAAAAAAAAAATGTTCACTGACAAATGACAGATAATGTATTGTTAAATATATTATAACTGTATTCACATTATGTTTGGCGGTTCCCTGAAACTTAGAGCAATTAGAGGAGTCAAAGTTTATATGACGCCATTGACGGGTGACAAAGTGAAACGTCCCGTGTCTTCGAATTAAAATAATTTAAATTAAATTATTAAATTTCTCTGGGTTTGAAAGTTGGTGGAAACATTTGGGATAATTTAAGTACACTACTAAGAAATATATATAATATAGGTATAGTGATGTTAGCTTTTTTAATGCAAAGTACATCTTTTATTATTGTTTTGGAAAACGACATATTGTACCTTTAAAGGCACTATTATAATTTCCACTCTTTTCTGGAAATTTCTGCAATAGAACCCATGAGTGAGAATTCATTCAACTACAAAAAGTTTATGACTTTCACTTCCCCGACATTCATTTCCTACGCTTTTCGAAATGTCACACTCATCGGTTTGAACACTGATGAATTGGAAGTTAATACTTAACAGTGTGGCTTGCCTGCCATGAACATTTGGAACAGAATAAGTCCCCTGGGGTTTCATTAAAAGATACTGCACTTACCTGCATGGACTGAAAAATAATTTCCATAAGAAAAGAGACACCATCCTCTCAAACTGAAAGTACTCTCCTATTGTAATATTGTGAATCCTTGCATGGTAAGTACTCCATAAGTCATCCGTGTCCTGTTAGAGGGCCAGTTCATAACTGTCTCCTGATGTAAGAAACAAGAAGTAACCTAGAAGGCTTTGAAACTGGACACTAACAACTAGCAGAGGCACTGTGTCTTGTTTGTGTGTGTTTGGCTATGCATGTGATTTTACGTGCACAGTCTCACATTTGCACAATGTAGTAGTGGGCAGCTCATTACCCCAGTTCCTGCCATCAAAAGAAATCCATCCGAAGATAAACAACCCCTCAAAAACCATTGATCTTAGTGTAGGCCGCGGAAGATCCAATTAAACCGGCTGGCCAGGCATCACTGTCTGGCAGACACATGAGCAGATAGGCAGATCTGTGTAGGCTGAATCATCTCAAACACTGTGATTGGCCAGTTTAACCAGAAACATGCATATACGAAAAGGGAAATGTGTCTGCGGCATTGAAGCAGCAACAAATGGCAACAATCCAAACAGGCCTGATAACTCGTATCCTGATTCCCTGTGCTGAGTCTTCACGAAGGGTCAGCGTGCTGCATCCACATCCTCGCTGGGGAACGTGGCATTAACTCGCCGGATGGTGACTGCCTCAATCCTGAGCAACAAGAGTCCCCCTGATGTATTGATACGAGTGCCGGAACCACACTACTACTGCCCTCAGTTAAACAGATTAGGGACTACATCCGCTTTCATGCTGCATGCTGTGACAGCTAAGATACTCATGGCAATTCTGCCATGTTTATTTGCGTTTGCCCAGAGAGTGCTCTGGGGCTACCATGTCTCTTTCTGCCGATTTTCTCTGGAACTTTTGCACCAGGCATGCTGAAAAGGGAAAGCCATCAGTTGCTGTCTTTATAGCCAAAGTAAGGCTAATTCATTCAGCACTAACCATGCGTTTGCACGTTATCCAGCAGCCCATTAGCATCTCACATAATTATGCTAATCTATTAAAATCTCAGCCCCTGGCAAAATGCACTCAGAGTCTCACTTCCGTACATGGCTGACGATTATACCGAGACGTGCTCACACAGTAAATTCCCACGGCTCTTGACAAAGCATTAGCATGTCATTTCACAAAGCCATTTAGTGACAACTAATCAGTATGAATCATCTGAATTTGCTTCTCCTCAGCTAAGATGACGTCAGCCAAATGACTTAAATTACCTTGTTATGAATATGCTTTGTTAATAACTCCACCCCCTCATTTGAATGTACAGTATACAGTGCATTACCTGTCAGCTGCTGGAACATCTTCAAATCCATTAAAAGGTCAAGAAGCTGAGCAAGACAACAAGGGAAACATTTCTGTCTACCATGCGTTAACATCATATTCACTTCTGGGTTTAAGGCTCGGTATCTTTACCTGCCATTGCGACAACTGTTAATGTAAAAAGAAAGGGCTGTGAAGCTCGACTGATTTACCGTATGGCTTGTTGTTACTGTTGTCTTGGGCAGTAAAAGCAATTTACAAATGTTTATCCTCCCCAAACAGACTTCTAAAAGTACACACCTTTGCTGCGACTGGGAAGCATGTAATCAAAACAGCAAACCAATACCCGCAGCATTATCAATTAAGACAGGGTTCTAAATTACCAAAACATCTGATGGAGTACCTCCCTAGCCATAAAAATGTAAGCCTGCCAATGCAAATCACCCAGGCCCAGTGCTGAGGAGTTAATCACAGAAAGGCTACTGTCCTTATAAGTGGTCATCAACTGGATTGGAGACTCTTGAGCCTTGATCAGTCCGCTGAATGTCCCTGATTACCACAGGAGCTGAGAGACTAATCACATCATCCAGCCTCATTTTCAATGTGACCTGGAGTGGTTGTAGATTGTAGTGCCAGACAGGAACATATCTGCTAGACCCCAACAACATTATTTTTTCAAGTTAGACAGGTTTTGCGTAAACACATGACTGAGGTTTATTTACCAAATTGTTTTACTTTGAGGTGACTACAGAACACGTGTTGGATCATGTTAAAATAAATTACTAGCCGCCTCTAGGTCAACAGGTAGGTTATAGCTAGTACTGCATGACCTCAAGCAAATTTAAAAAGCATTATCAAGTCCCTCATAAGATGCCATGCCTTTAATGAAAAAGGCGGGAAGCAGGATAAGGTGATGAACGTTTGGTGTGTTGTATTTTTTGAGCTGAGTGGTATTGCTATTTAATTACTAATTACTTTGATTTGACAGCATAATATCAATTGCCTGAAAGGTGGATCAAATAATTTCAGTGCTGACATTGGAATGAAAGGGATTCATGAATTATGCTGTTAATTTTCTATGAAGACTAAAAGTCTCCTTTCTAGGGGTAGGTTTATGACTGACATTTCCATGGCAGATTGTCCAACAGTAAAAGGGTAGCATCAAAGATGGACAGTTGACTTTAACTGACATGGTTTTGATGCAATGCAAAGAGGCAAACACGTACTGTAGGAACTAGTGATTGGCAAGTTGATGGCTGGAAAGGTTAATATCTTGAATTAACTGCTAGCATTGGGGGAATGGGCTTTTTTACAAGCTGTTAATCATGGCTTTTATTTGGAAGAAAAAAAATAGAATAAAAGAAAACAATTAAAATGTGTTTGTCATGTTGAATAACATTTGCTTTGAAAGTGAAAAAAGACTCAGTACTATAATAATACTGTAGAGCAATGGGTTCAAATGTTTTTTTCTCTCTCAAGCTTGTGGAGGCAACAGCAAGTAATGAGACATGATGACATGACGTCATACTGAAAACTGTTAATGCTAATAAGAAGGTCTTCCTGTGAGAGCTTGACTGCCAAAGGTGAAAGAACATTTCACAATACATTGTTTGATCAATTTAGAAAATGTCATATCGGATTCCCAGGGTATAACAATGTCTCACTGCATCACTGCACCCAATTGCGTTTGACTATTTTCAATAACCTTTTTCATTCCACCTCTTTCTGTGGGTCTCTGACAGTAATAAGGAAGTTGTCTGGCAGCTCCTAGCCTCCATCTGACTCTCTACTGGTGCGCTTTAGTTGCCCAACGCATGCATTCTCATTCTCAAAGGCTCTCCCCACTTATATAAGCTGGAACAAGACAGTTCCACGCTTCAATGACCTTTGGATGAAACTCATTGCACAGCCCTGTGGAAAAGTATGTGCCCCACTTTCCATTTTTGTTATTGAAATATTGTTTAACTCCTCAGTTGTCATCCAATGCCTAATCAAGGTTTAAATTAAAGGAACCTGAGAAAACACATAAAACAACGTTCTTAAGTAAAATTATGCCACCCTAATCCCTGTGTGGAAAATGCAATTTCCCCCTGTCACTCAATGATTGGTTCCATTAACTTTACATGTGATGATTGCAAATGAAAGTTTTCTATTTTCTATTTGTTGTTCAGTTTCTTTCAAAAGTGTGAAGGAATTCAGCCTAACTTGACCATGCAGGTTTGAGCACTCAGCATGTTTTTTATGTTTCATCGATACCCAAGATTCTAGAAAGGATTTCTAGATTTTTCTGGACAGATTACACAAAACTGGAATTTCATTATATTGTGAGATGAACATTCAGTAGCTAAAACAATTTAAAAACAATTATGAAAGACTTTTACATGGTACTTTATTTGAGTAAGAGCATTTTTATATTATCATTAGGTTACTGTGATTTACTCAGGTGTGTCATTTGAAGATCTAGCTATAATGGCATGTCAATCAAGATCTGACCAAAGGCATTTAATAGCAATTTATTTTATTTATTTAACCAGGTAAGTTGACTAAGAACAATTTCTTATTTACAGCAATGACCTGGGAGCAGTTAGGGTGAAGTGTCTTGCCCAAGGACACAACGACATTTGGCTCAGTCGGGAATCGAACTGGCATCCTTCTGACTACAAGTCTGACTCCCTACCCACTGAGCCATCTGCGCCCCATAAGCAATAAGGTAAGACCAGACGGTAACACTTTATTTTGAGAGTCCATCTCTAGATGCTCTACATATTATCTGCATACTGTCAACAACATTTTAACAAACTATCTACTAACCCTAACCCTAATCCTAACCTTAACCATTCCCCTTCTGTTAAACCTAACCTTAACCATTACCCTAAAACATATTCTAAACTTACCCCTACCCTTAAAATACACAATTAGTTGCTTATCAACTGATGGTTTGTTGATAGTTTGTTGATAGTCATATCATCAACAAACTATCTGTAGAGCACATACAGATGGAATGTCAGACTTTCCAAATAAAGTGTAACCGACCAGACAACACAACACACAGAAGAGTATAGCAGACATAATGCAAAGAATACATACAAACAAACACTATTTACAAAACAATAAACTCTATCTACAAGACAATAAACATTTAATTACACTAAATGAGGCAAGACACATAAAAACACAATGGGCAGATCAAATGGGCAGATTCAATCAGCTAGACTGAGATGTGATCAAAGTGTAAGGAACTTCTTCCAGTCATTGGGGGTGGCAAAATGAAATGCAGAGTGCCAGATTTACTACTGGAGTAGAAGATGTTTAGCTAAGGCACAGGGTGCATTTCCCTAAAGGGTACCTATGAATAAGTTGGTTCCAGTTAGTCAGGTGTCATGTAGGTAGGGAGGGACAGTTAACATGGGTGTGAAGAGCACTTTGAGTAGTGTTGAAGAGGCTCTGGTGACAATGAGGATGGCATTGTGGTACATTACATCTAATTTATTTAGATGCTTTGTAAGCACATGCCTTTAGAACAGGGTCAGACTGGGACTGAAAAACGGCCCGGGACTTTGAAACACAGACTGTTTTGTATTTTCCAAACAAACAATGCACTTTACGATACTAAGGTAAATTTTGGCGCGGTGTCATGATTGGCTGCTAACAAAATGAGATCTAATAATACATTTAAACATGCTTTATAAATCACGCCATAACAATTGAACTACTTTCTCTTTCATGCAACTAGCTTACAAACACTGTAATAATGGTATTTTGTGATGTTTTTAAAATCCAAAAATGTATGTACAGCTCTAGAAAACAATAACCACTGCCAATTTTTCTTAAATCAACCCCATTGAAAACCTCTGGAATGTGATCAAGAAGAAGATTCATGGTCACAAGCCATCAAACAAAGCCGACTTGCTTGAAGTTTTGTGCCAGGAGTCACCCAATATCAATGTGAAAGACTGGTGGAGCGCATGCCAAGATGCATGAAAGCCAAATATTATAATTATACAATTATTATTATTCCACCAAAATATAGATTTTTGAGCTCTCCCTTAATATGTCATTAAAAATTAATACAAACATATTTTCTTTGCATTATTTAAGGTCTGACAACACTTCATTTGGTTTTGATATTTTGACCAGTTGTAATTTTCTGCAAATAAATGCTCTGACTGACAATATTTCAATTTAGAATTTGTAACTAATGTTCTCAGTAGTTTTCCCAAACTATGCAGTGCTTTGTTACACAAAAAGCACATCCTAAAATGTTCTCTGTTTCTCTTTTCTCACTGCTTTCTGTTTCTGCATTTACTTTTTGATTTTGCAAAATAACAATAATCAGTTAACTGATTAAAGATCAAAATCCAATTGAATCAACAAATCTTCACACAATATCCCTGTTAACTTCTACTCTGTTGTGAATAGTTAACATTGCTGTACCTGTCATTCTCTGCCCTGGCCCCTCCCACCACCATCACATTAGCCTCCATCTCTTTCTCTGTCTTCTCATTTCCAGCATCACCTATGGCTGCTTTCATATGAAGAACATAATGTCTCTGGTAGCTACTGGGGCTGCTTTCTTATGCAAAACATAAATTAAGACATAGTACATTTATTATTTAAAGCTATATTGTGCAAATATAGATTAATGTCTCATTCTCTTGGGCATTATTTATATTATACTTTAAAATATTTACAGAACTCTGCGTACATGATTACACTCACTTTGAAAATTAAGAATTGTATCACTTACTCAGTGAACACTAGAACAATAAGCTGAAATTTGAAAAACCTGAGTTCTGTTAAACATTTTATTTTAATAACAACAGGTTGGTCATCAACATCGTTAGGATGAGGAAATAATACATTTTATGCAAATGAGGTGTTGCAAAAATGAGTACTCTCTACAACAAATTCTACCAAATCTAATATTTTGTATGGCCTCCATGATATGAAAGGACAGCACCAACTCTTCTGGACATACTGCCACGTCTATCTTTCTCCATTCTTGGAGAATGAGCTCTTTCAGAGCCTGGATGCTGGACAGAGATTGATGCTCGGCCTGTCTTTTCAGAATAAAGTAAGTGTTCTATTGGGTTGAGATCAGGTGACATACTTGGCCACTGAATCACATTCACCCTGGTCTTCCTCACCAATGTATGTTTTTATCATGTTGAAAGAGTGCAAGGCAACCCAGGGTGCAGAGAGATGGTAGCATCTTCCCTTTCAGTATTTCACAGTACATCTTTCAATTCATGAGGCCCTCAATGAAGTGCAATTCTCTGAAACCTACAGCACTCATACAACCCCACAGAATAACACTGGCAACACCATGATTTACTGTGGGTACCATGCACCTTTCATTGTACATACAGTTTGGATGCCATCAGTTCCAAACAGATTAACCTTTGTCTCATCTGACCAAAGTATGGAGTCCAAATTTTTGGCTTCCTTTGTATACGACACCCTTGCATGTCACTCCTGTGCATTTCATGTCATGTGAAACAGTCACCCCAGTTTGGCTTCCTACAGCTTTAGCTAACTGTGATGAACTTGCACAGTGATTTTCCTCAACTCTTCGTAGGAAAAAATTCTAATCTCAAGGTCTCAGTGTAACACCTCCTTCAGCACCCCGGCGCTGTCCACAGCCTGCTTCCCTGGATTCTGTACCTTCAGCACCCCGTCACTGTCCACAGCCTGCTTCCCTGGATTCTGTACCTTCAGCACCCCGTCACTGTCCACAGCCTGCTTCCCTGGATTCTGTACCTTCAGCACCCCGTCACTGTCCACATCCTGCTTCCCTGGATTCTGTACCTTCAGCACCTCGGCTTCCCCGGAGTTCTATGACTGTCTAGCCTTCTCTATACCTCCTTATATGTTAGTCTCTTTTCTTTCGCCCCTTACCAGTATGAGGTTATCTAGATTATCTATGGGCTCCATTTCACACCAGGTGCATATGATTTCCTGATTACTAATGACTGCCTGTCAGGGTATTTAACCCATGTGTAGGGCTGGGCATCGTTCAAAATCTTTTGATCCGGTGCCAATTTCGATACCTCAGTTTCGATACCGGTTCCTTAACGATACTTTTTTCGATACCATATTTTTTTTAATACATTTTAACGTCAACAAAGTACAGTAAACCCAAAACATTTATTTTCCACTTAATTGTGTCAGTAAAGCACAAAACATAACAATATAAT
>JACXGM010023842.1:0-16217 GCA_016801145.1 Umbra pygmaea
TGATGGCCCGCACATTCTCACGTCAAGTACATTTTTATACATCACACCGTGTGCGTGAAATCCAGCGTACACAAGCTTTTCGTCCGTACACAACGTTTATACATGAGGCCCCAGGTGTTTGTTGGTCAATGGCGCGATCACTTTCCGATGCCTCAAGATAGCACCACGCCAAGAATTATCCTGAACACACCTCCCTGTTGGACCAGCAGTCCCATGGGCGCAAATATGGGCGCAGGTGCAGTTGCTATTTAAACAACGCGGGCGCTTGATGGGAAATCTTAAACTAGCAAAGACACTTGCGTTCAGACTTTGCGCTGCATTGCGCCGGGTGCAAGATAGGGCCCATATTTAAATGGTCTGATGTGGTCTAAAGTCTAAGAAAGTTGGACAGGGTTCAAGATGACAGTGGTAACTACAACTAACCAAACAAAAATAACAGCAGTAACAAAAACATTTGAGTTGATATGGTCAGTTGATAAGTTGATTGCAACTTTATTGCAAGTTGACAAAATATTTTGTGCTAACATTGGCTACAAGTTAAACTAGTGTAGCAACATGGTTCTCAAGCAGAGAAGACAACAAACAACATTTTGTGGATGATGTGGATGCTGTGGATGCTGATTCAAGGAAATCTGTGACTAAACACTTATGATTTCTAACTCTCAAATCCAGCTACCTGGCCAAAAAGGTAAGCTATACTGGCGCCTCTAATCTACTGATCTGTTAAGGATGTTTTTACACGTCAAACAGAATGCACACATATTTTGATGAACAGGTGATTCAGATTTTATTGAGAAGATTGTAGCAGATATATATTTATAAAAATATATAGTCTAGTGTTCTGTACTTTATACAACTGGAGTGAAAGTACAGACACTTGAAAAGAAATAACTATAAACCTAAGTCACTATTGTGTCTAAACCAGATATAATGTAAATCAACTACGTTTAAATGGCTTAAACTTCCACTTCGTTTTACCCACTCCTTTCTGGAGGTACATTACCCGGCTCATTTCTGAAAATGATCTCAACATGATTTTTTATTACATGTCCCTAATCTCAGTGATTCAGAATTCAAATTCTCACACAAAGTTTGTCATTTCCTATTCTGCATCTGGGGAAAACCCATTAATAATTTAGATCACGATTGTGCAGAGGAGGAAGCGAAATCACCTCCCTAGCAACTGGAAACTCTCAGCAAAACCACTCCCTCTTGAACATTTTATGTTGTTTTTGTTAGTTGTTTAGTTTTTTACATAGCTTGTTTTTACTTTATGTTGTAGTAAAAGGTCTTTAAGAAACCTAGATTTGCCCAAATAATCAGAACTGAACACCCAAACCAGGAAGTACTGTTGCTGGTTTTTTGTTATTTGTTTACCTTTATTTTACCAGGTGTAGTTGAGAAAACTGCACTGCTCAAAGGAACACTCAAATCACACATTTGGTCTCAAAGACTGAAACATATTACAGATCAAAATCTGTACTGTACATTGTGTAATTCGTTGAGAATAAAATGATGTACCACTGGTCAATGGAACCCAAAATCATAAACCGATTGAGGGCTGGATTCAAACTCACACTGAAAATCAAAGTAAACAACTGAAAGCACAGGCTTTTCCAACTTGGTAACACTTTATTTTGAGAGTCCAAAAAGTGTATCTGTAGATGCTCTACAGATTATCTGCAGACTATCAACAACATATAAACAAACTATCTACTAACCCTAACCCTAATCCTAACCTTAACCTTTCCCCTAATGTTAAGCCTAACCTTAACCATTACCCTAAAACATATTCTAAATGTACCCCTACCCTTAAACTACATTATTTGCTTATCAACAGATAGTTTGTTGATAGTTTGTTGATGATATGACTATCAACAAACTATCTGTAGAGCACTTACAGATGGAATTTCAGACTCTCCAAATAAAGTGTAACCTCCAACTTTAATGAATGTCATCAGAGCAGGTCATAGGGCCCTATTTTAACAATCTAATCGCATGGCTTAAAGCGAATGGCGCAAGTGCGCTTTGGGCGTGTCCAAATCCACATTTGCTAGTTTGACAGTGGATCAAAGGGTTGTACTAAGTGTCTATATTAATTCATGGGTGTGTTTTGGGCATAACATGCAATAAACCAATCAGAGATTCATCTCCCATTCCCTTTAAGAGCCAGGCGCGTTTGTACCTTTCGCGCATTGCTATTATGACGGTGGATTTACACCGTAATATTTTTATTTGTAATCTTTTGCATGTTCGTGTTCTGCTGCACTTCCCTGTGTGTGTGCAACAAGCATTGTGTGAACGCGCTGTGCATACGCCTAGGTGCATTTGACTATTTTGCTGTTAAAATAACAATGACATGCTGCGCCATTGACTTTAGACAAGGTTTTTGTTGGTCAATGGCGCAATCACTTTCCGATGCCTCACGATAGCAATACACTCAGAATTATCCTGAACCCACCTCCTTGTTAGACCAGCACGCCTATGGGCGCAAATATGGGTGCAGGTGCATTTGTTTTTTAAACTATGCCGGTGCTTGACGGGAAATTGACAACTGCGTCGGTCTTAAACTAGCAAAGACACTTGCGTTCGGGCCTCGCGCTGCATTGCGCCGGGTGCAAGATAGGGCCGATATTGTGACTCAGTAGTGTGTATGGCCCCCACGCACCTGTATGCACTGCCAACAATGTGTGAGCATGCTCCTGATGAGACGGCGGATGGTGTCCTGGGGGATCTCCTCCCAGACCTGGATCAGGGCATCACTGAGCTCCTGGAAAGTCTGTGGCGTTACTTGGCGGCATTGGATGCATCGATACATAACGACCCAGATGATTTCAATTGGATTCAGGTCTGGGGAACTTGATGGCCATTCAATGGCATCAATGCCTTTGTCATCCAGGAACTGCATACAGGGCACATATGGATGTGCCATCCTGGAGGAGCTGGACTACCTGTGCAACCTGAATGGGCAGCAAGTCCCGTCTCATGCTACCAGTAGTGACAAAGACTCTAGCAAAGTACAAAACTGAAGCAGAATCAGTCAGGAAGGTGAGAGCAATGGCCACCACCTGCAAAACTATTCCTTCTGATTGCGTATTTATTAGCAGTGTATATACACTCACCTAAAAGATTATTAGGAACACCATACTAATACTGTGTTTGACCCCCTTTCGCCTTCTGAACTGCCTTAATTCTACATGGCATTGATTTAACAAGGTGCTGAAAGCATTTTTTAGAAATGTTGGCCCATATTTATAGGATAGCATCTTGCAGTTGATGGAGATTTGTGGGATGCCCATCCAGGGCACGAAGCACCCGTTCCACCATATCCCAAAGATGCTCTATTGGGTTGAGATCTGATGAATGTGGGGGCCATTTTAGTACAGTGAACTCATTGTCATGTTCAAGAAACCAATTTGAAATTATTCGAGCTTTGTGACATGGTGCATTATCCTGCTGGAAGTAGCCATCAGAGGATGGGTACATGGTGGCCATAAAGGGATGGACATGGTCAGAAACAATGCTCAGGTAGGCCGTGGCATTTAAACAATGCCCAATTGGCACTAAGGGGCCTAAAGTGTGCGAATAAAACATCCCCCAAACCATTACACCACCACCACCAGCCTGCACAGTGGTAACAAGGCATGATGGATCCATGTTCTCATTCTTACGCCAAATTCTGACTCTACCATCTGAATGTCTCAACAGAAATCAAGACTCATCAGACCAGGCAACATTTTTCCAGTCTTCAACTGTCCAATTTTGGTGTGCTCTTGCAAATTGTAGCCTCTTTTTCCTATTTGTAGTGGAGATGAGTGGTACCCGGTGGGGTCTTCTGCTGTTGTAGCCCATCCGCCTCAAGGTTGTGCATGGTTGTGCATGATGTGGCTTCACAAATGCTTTGCTGCATACCTCGGTTGTAACGAGTGGTTATTTCAGTCAAAGTTGCTCTTCTATCAGCTTGAAGCATTCGGCCCATTCTCCTCTGACCTATAGCATCAACAAGGCATTTTCGTCCACAGGACTGCCGCATACTGGATGTTTTTCCCTTTTCACACCATTCTTTGTAAACCCTAGAAATGGTTGTGCGTGAAAATCCCAGTAACTGAGCAGATTGTGAAATACTCAGACCGGCCCGTCTGGCACCACCAAACATGCCACGCTCGAAATTGCTTAAATCACCTTTCTTTCCCATTCTGACATTCAGTTTGGAGTTCAGGAGATTGTCTTGACCAGGACCACACCCCTACATGCATTGAAGCTACAGCCATGTGATTGAGTAGATAATTGCATTAATGAGAAATTGACCGGGTGTTCCTAATAACCCTTTAGGTGAGTGTACAGCAACATTAGTAATTTAGGTTAAATACCAAGGCCATGAATAGTAGGTTAAAAAAACATCTTAATTCTAAATTAAATAGTAGCTGCATTTGATAAATTGAAAAATGAAAGCATTTTACAACAGATTGGCCAGATAGTCAGTGTCTTGTAACCAGTGCTTCATTTGTAAATCCGGAAGTCCTGGTAGGCACGCGAGAGGGAGAATAAAAAGGAAAAAAGGACAATGCAGCAGCACAACAGACAAATAAAAAAAAAGAAACATCCGCAGCTAAAACCAGTGGTTTGTTTCAAACGAAAGCTTTGTTCATTAAGCTACATTCCACATAAAATAGTAATGAACCTCATCATTAGTAACGATAATAATATTCCTTACATTTCTAACACAATTTCTTTCTTTCACCTCTCAGTATGTAATCACCCCTGTTAGTTCTATAGTTGTACTCGTAAGTATGCATACCCTGGCAGAAGTTGTAAAATTCCAGAATTGATTTTGACAATTTGCAAAACATCTGACTGTAATGTAAGTATAGTGATCATATGAAGCCAATAATAATCACATAGAGTTTTGGCACCTTTTGTAAACCATACTTATAACAGAAATCCCCCATAACGTTTACATACCCTTAAATGTGTGGCCTCGTTAAAAGACACACAAGGTAACAAACACATGTTCAAATAGCAATTAAAGGTTAATTCTCCACACCTGTGGCATTTATAATTGCAATTAGTGTCTGTGTATAATCAATTACATTGTTAGCTCTCATGTGTATGCACTGACTAGGCTAGATACTGAACCAGGGGGATCAGAAAATTTTTGAAAAATAATATTAAAACATATCCAAAGCCTTGTAAATGCCAGTCAGTACTGTTCAATCACTTATTAGAAGTGGAAAATTCAGGGATCTCTTGATACCAAGTCAAGGTCAGGTAGACCAAGACAGATTTCAGCCAAAACTGCCTGAAGAATTGTTCAGGAATCAAAGAAAAACCCACAGGTAACTTCAGGAGATTGTTGTATTTCTTGTTTTTAAGCCCACTGCATAGAATCGCAGAGCCATGTCAAAAAGAATTTCTCTGCATAGGATGATGTATGTTATTCAATGCATATGATCAATAAAACAACTTTGACTTTGACTTAGGAGACATACAGGCTGCTCTGGAATAAGACAATTTCATTGTTTCAAGGAGCACAATACAACAATACTTTAAAATAAATTTAAAGCATGGTCGAGTTGTCTGAAAGAAACCTTAACTGTGCCAGTGCCACAAAAAAGCCTGGTTACAATATGCCTGACAACAGCTTGACACGCCTAACAGCTTCTGGCACACTGTATTTTGGAGTGATGAGACCAAAATAGAGCTTTAAGGTCACAACCAAAAGCACTATGTTTGAAGAGGGTTCAAAAAGCTCTATATTGAAAAGAATTCCATCCCCACTGTGAGGTGAGCTCAAAATATATGGGCAAACCTGTGAAAATGTATGGCATGTAATCAAACAATACTGGCAGACAATTTGCATTCTTCTGCATGAAAGCTGCATTTTGGAATCTCTTGGACTTTCCAGCACAACAATGACACTAAGCACAAGGCCAGTGGTTACAGCAGAAAAAGTTGAAGGTTCTGAAGTGGCCATCACAGTCTCCTGACCTTAATATCATTGAACCACTCTGGGGAGAAATGTCCGGTTCATGCAAGACGACCAAAGACTGCATGACATGGAGGCATTTTGCCAAGACGAACGGGCAGCTATACCATCTGCAATATTCAGGCCGTCATAGACAACTATCACAAACGACTGCACGTTGTCATTGATGCTAAAGGCGGCAATACACCGTATTGAAAACTGAGGGTTTGCAGACATTTGAACAGGGGTCATTTCATTATTTTCTGTGTTGCCATGATTTGTTTTTTGATTGTGTTATGCTGTTATGATGTACAGTTGAATATGAATCCCACGAGAAATTTTACTCATCTGTTCTTTAAAAATGGTACATCTATTACCAATTCTCCAGGGGTATGCAAACTTTTGAGCACAACTGCATTATCACAACCAGATCCATTATCAAAGCAAGATATTTTGACTGCATCGTGCACACAATCACCTGCACAGCTGTCTTTGTATAATGTGCACATTATCATTTTGTTAGCCATGTTCACTATGTTACCTAATCTAGATGTATCACCTTTCTGTAAAGCACTTTGGTCAGCCTAGTGGCTGTTGTAAACGTGCTATACAAATAAAATAAACTTGAACTAGTGTTATTTTTGCACTGCCACCTTACATTCCAAATAACGTACCTCTCTGTTATACACTCTATTTGCACTGACTGTACAGTATTCTTTCTCAATACTGTATAACATATACATTTGTAATTTACTATTTGTACTTTGTGTAACTTCATGTGTAACTCTATGTTGCCTTGAACCAAGCGCCTAGTCTTGGCCAAGTCGGGATTTCAAATAAGATGAGTCGGGATTTTCAATCTGCTTACTTGGTTAAATAAAGGTAAAATAAAAAAATAAGAAAATACATTATTATAACCAGATCCAATATCATAGCCAGATCCATTATCATAGCCACATCTATTATCATAAGATAAATTACCATAGCCACATCCGTTATCATAGCCAGATCCATTATCATAAGATACATTACCATAGCTACATCCATTATCATACAATACATTACCACACCCACATCCATTATCATAGTCACATCCATTATCATAAGATACATTAACATAGCCACATCCATTATCATAGCCACATCCATTATCATAAGATACATTACCACAGTCACATCCATTATCATAGCACATCCATTATCATAAGATACATTAACATAGCCACATCCATTATCATAGCCACATCCATTATTGTAAGATACATTAACATAGCCACATCCATTATTATAGCCACATCCATTGTCATAGTCAGACCCATGATCATAATATACTTTAACATAGCCACATCTATTATCATAGCCACATTAATTATCATATGATACATTACCATAGCCACATCCATTATCATAGTCACATGCATTATCATAAGATACATTAACATTGCCACATCCATTATCATAAGATACATTAACATAACCAGGTCCATTATCATAGTCATATCCATTATCATAAGATACATTACCAAAGCCACATCCATTATCATAGCCACATCCATTATCATAAGATACATTACCATAGCCACATCCATTATCATAAGATACATTACCATAGCCATGTCCATCATCCTAGTCAGATCCATCATCATAGCTGTGTCCATTATCATATCTGGATCAATTATCATAGCCAGATACATTATTAAAGCCAGATATATTACCATAGTCAGACACCTTATAATAACCAATAACCATTACCATAGTTGGATACATTCACAGTGTCAGATACATTACCACAACAAGAATCATTAGCATAGTCAGAAACATTACCATAGTCTGATACATTATCATATGCCCTGGATTCTGAGAGGTGTGACTAGAAATATGCCTGGTTTCTGTTGTGGTGTGTCAAAAGATAGATGTGTGTGTGTGTGTTTCGACTGACTCCAGCACCTTTTCTCTACGTGCCCCCCCCCCGGATTCTGAGAGCTGTGACTAGAAATACCCCCCCCCCATGTTGTCCTTGGTGGTATTTGAGGAACATGTGTTTGTATTTATCTGGCACTGACAGCACCCTTTGTCTCTGCTGTTCATTAATCAACAGACCCAGAGAGGCAGAATAGACAAAGGAGAGAAAAATGAAAATAGGGAAGTGTGTATTTGGGTGTGTAAGTGTGTGTTTGGGTACACTCTCACGCTCAAGCACCTTTTTAAAGAAGTCAGCAGTGAGCAGAAACAGGTATAAATGTATTCAGGCTAGTCATCATCAACTTAAACGGTTCCACTGGTTGACAGTTCAATAGGCTGTTTGTGAGGAGTGTTTTTGACTGTGCGTGAAGTGAGGACAGATGGATGTTTTGTTCAGTGTGCGTCACTTGTCGGCCTACTAGTAGGCTCTTTGTTATTCAGCCTGTTGTGTGTGAAAGTGATCGAAACACAAGAGCCCTCATCTCAGCAACTGGGTGACCTACAATGCATTGAACCTGTTATGCAGCAGAAACTATATATAATAACTAGCAGACACACCTGCCACTGTGAAACTTGTTGCAAAAAACAGCAGTATCAAAATACAACTAAATGCCTTTCTATTTTGTTGTGCCTGCATATCACTTGTGAAAATACTATATTTCTGCCAAGGTAAAAAGTGGGCATACAATATGTATCCCTCAGGCACAGATACAGAAACTGTAGAGGAAGTTCCTGTTTGATGACACTAAGTCCAGGTATATGTGCATAATGGAGTTCTATTGATCTACTGCTCTTTCCTCAGTGAACCCTTGCTCTCAAACAGCATCGGGAAAGAGGTTCACCCCTGAGTTAAACCAGCAGTGGCTGCTTACATTGACACAAGAACAAAAGTGTCTGTTGGTATGATGTTGCTGTTTGTAAAGGTGTGAAACCAACTATCATTTTGTGTTAGAAGTTTGTATAAGGAATGTATATAAGGTATAGGCTAAAAGCAGGGGTCACAAACCCTGGTCCTGGAGAGCTACCATCCTGTAGGTTTTTACTCCAACCACACATAATGTAGCTTCATTCTGCTTATCAACCACCTAATTCTTAGAATCAGGTGTGCTAGATTGTGGTTGGAGTGAAAACCAACAGGGTGGAGCTCTTATTTCACTTTAATTTAACCAGGTGTGCCGATTGAAAACAGATTTTTATTTGCAATGGTGACCTGGATAAGATAAAGGGCAAGGTGAAAGAAGACAAATTAAGTACACAAAAATACAAAATACAGAATGCAAATGCTTAGAGTATATGGTAGGAAGTATATGTACATTTTGTCCAAATGAGGTCTAATTCATAGAGATAGATCAGTTGGTATGCAAAGGGGCAGGGCAATAACAGTGGAATAGTTTATCACTTTAGCACAACTGTGCAAATTACATTGTGCAAGTAACTTCAAAGGAATAACTGATTTTGCAGATGAATATGTGCAATATGTCATGTACAATGTGGACTTTCATTTTATTTCCATTCTTTAGAAATGTCACTGCCTTGGAGCATAGAGGATGGAGTGAAGTTCCTTGAGGAGAATGGTTTGAAAGAATGGAGCGACCTTTGAATGTGAGTCTCAATGAAGTGTTCCCCCCAGTAAACTAAAGAAATTCAGTCACCAAAAACTATTAAATCACCTACTGTTTCATGTTTTTTTCATAGGTTGAATTAATTTCAATTCAAGATTCACGTTTGGTTTATTTGTACAGGACACGCACAGGAGACGCAGATGTAATTGCATGTAGAGTGAAAATCTTATGCCAACGCTCAGCAATGCAGTTATGATAGTATAAGAGAAAAAGCTATAAAGAAATGAAAATATAAGCAATAAGATATAAGGGTAAAAGAAGAGTAATAACCTACAGTATATACAGTATGTATGTGTAAACAATACCTTCTGAATCATATAATTGATCATATGATGAGAACACCAAGTTATACTAATATGTTGTCAATCAATACTATTTCTGAATGCCAATGTGTGTACTTGCAAAGGTTAAGCCTTTTTTGAGGTAATGTATTTTATCTAAAAGACATTAACTGAAAAAGTGGCATTAAAATATGTGATTACTTTGGAGTTACCTGGATTTCTGCATAAAGGCAGTCCGCTGAAACGAATAACTAATAACTTTTCTCCTTGGTGTCCTTCCATGAACTTTTTAATTGTTAATTGTTTTACGTATCCTGAACTTGTCAAAAGCGAATTAGAATGTCCCAGAGATTTCAGTTGTTCTTAATGACTCACCTTAATCCTAGGTCTTCTGAGATCTCTTGTTTTCAAGGCATGGCTCACATCAGACAATGCCTTCTTGTGAATAGTAAATAAAAAATAAATACAGGAAGCAGGTATAAAGGTATGTAGGTGAAAATAGAATCGATGCTCAAACCGCCGTTGCCAGGGGACATGTGTAGATTTGAGTCGGGAGATTCAACCACTACACCAAGTGTTTTTTATAGGGCATGGCAGCTCCAACTGACACTTCCAATATCATCTCATCAAATGGACTCCAATTAGCTTTTGGAGAAGTCAGTAGCCAAGGGGTTTCCATTTATTCCACCACTATTGTTTGAATAATGTATTCAATATAGAAAAACACAATCATTTTTGTGTTACTCATTAAGCAGACTGTATTTGTCTAATGTTGTAAATTAGTTGCAGTGAACGTTATGACCAATGTACACAGGAATCCAGATGATTCCATTCATTTTGCTTGTGCATATGTAAAATTCTGAGAGACTAGTTAGAAAGTCAATGTCGCACATTGATTTGGGACATTACCGTAATTTCATAAATATTTTGCATGTAAAACTGTAATTGAAACCTGGTTTTTATTAGGGAAAACAATGCGGTTATGTTTCTATTTTTGAATGTTTCAGTTGCAGTCATGGTTTCACACTAGTGAATCATTACAGTCATCTTCAACTTTTATGACAATTTTTTTAATTCTACTGAAAATTAATGAATTTCTATGTGGATTTTACAGAAAGTTTAGCTTGGTACATACAGGGTACATATGATGCTACTTCCTCTGCCTTGAAATAAACTTTGAGGTTATAAACCTAAAATGCAACGGCAACTCTCTCGTTTCAATAACTGTAAATGAATAATATATACATATAATAGTGTTATTTTATAATGTTTTTCTAACTTATAGAGTTGATTTATGTAAAAAATGCTACTTTTGGCAGCCAACTGAGGAGGTGTGCTTATCCAGTATATATCTGGACTGGAGTAAATTGGATGTGTCACACACAGTGTTTATTGTAGGGGTGCTCAAACCTACTCCTGGATAAATACCGTCCTGTGGGTTTCGTCTCCAACCCAAGTCTTGACTAATCTGATTAATGTTTTCATCCAACTAATTATTAGAAAAAGGTGTGCTAAATTAGGGTTAGAATGACCTCTCCAGGAGCAGGTTTGAGCACCCCTGGTTCAACCCCTGGTTCCATTCCATTCACTCCAGTCCAGACATTAATATGAGCACAACCTACTCAATTAAAATGCACCCGCCATCAGTGGAACCAAAGGAGGCCAGTGGACTTAAGGCATGACTATTCAGGTTAGCTTTGACTTTATTACCTAAATTCCAAGAATTGAGTCAGCTACGGAAACAAACGCTATGAGAAATGGCGCACGAGGGCCCATTATCTTAAATACTGAGCAGTTTGTTTAGAAGAAAACCCTTCTGCATTACTCTTCATCTGTTTCATTAAATATATTTCCCTCTGTTAGTCTCAGCCTTGTTCACTACAGGAAGGGAGCGATAGACATCTCACACGACGAATGTATGCATCTAAAGTTGTCGTCATGTTTGCACGACAGACAAAAGGAATATCAAATTCCCACAGTGGGGTGGGAGGGGTTGGGTCAGTGTAAAAATGTACAAATATACACTCACTCCTGTAAGTCCCTCTTAATAATTAAGTCCCCTAAATAATATGTAACTGAAAAAAAGAAAACTTCAAGTAATCAAATATTGACTGCAACATCTATGTTTTATCTGTTTTTCTCCTGATGCCAATAAGGACGGTCCAAAGTTTTACAGTCTAGGATCTGACAGGTCATCTTTTTTCCTCTCAATGCAGAACATGCATTTCATTTGTCATGAACAATGGATTTGGATAGCCAGGCAACCTATGAAAATGAATTTAGTTAAAGTGAGTGGTGGTGACCGTAAGAATTGACAGCAGGTAGGTTCTCTTTTTTCAGAATGTGTGGGTAGGGTATGGGTGTAGCATGTGTGCATGTGTGTGGTCAGAGTTTTAATAGATTTCAGAACAGATCATATCGGAAAGCAGGAACTCTGCCTTCCTCTACATGGGGTGTCAGATCCATGTGCTCACTCATCCTAACACAACCTACAAGAAAATCAAAATGGCTGCCACAACCGTCAAGACCATATCCAATAACAACCCCAATCCTATCATAGAGAAGTGATCCATCAATCCATCCAATTTCATCCCCTTTTCTTGGTCGGGTCACAGCGGCAGCAGCTCCAGCAGGGGACCCGAAACATCCTTTTCCCGGGCCACATTAACAAGCTCCGACTGGGGGATCCCGAGGTGTTCCCAGGCCAGGTTGGAGATATAATCCCTCCACCTAGTCCTCGGTCCTCCCCGAGGCCTCCTCCCAGCTAGACGTGCCTGGAACACCTCCCTAGGGAGGCACCCAGGGGGCATCCTTACCAGATGCCCAAACCATCTCAACTGGCTCCTTTCGACGAAAAGGAGCAGCAGCTCTACTCTGAGATCCTCATGGATGACTGAGCTTCTCACCCTATCTCTAAGGGAGAAGCCAGCCACCCTCCAGAGAAGTGAAAATATAGCATAATAAAAGCATTAAATGGAAGGAATTATGAGAAAGATTTAAAGCACATTAGTGAATGGAATTGAAGTAATGGAGCTCATATCTCATTAAGTGTCTCCAACAGTAAAACGGCATGAAGAGACTAGACAGTAAATATTCATATTTCGAGTGTCGGTCTGTTAAATCTAGGGTCGTAAATGGAGGGGATCTTCTGGGAAAAGTCCAGAATGTTTCTGATCTAATGACATGAATCCAGCCTGTGCATGAAGATCTGAGCCAACGCCTCTACTTCACATGCTGCTCAGTGGGTTTGAACCGTTGACTTCCATATAAACACTGTTTTCCCCACTTTTCTCTTTGGTACAGAAATAATAGCCTAATCATGCTTTTTTTAAAGATTTATTTTGGTGTGATTTTTTATTATTGTTATTTTGTTTTAAGGAGTTATAGGCTAGGCAGACAGGGGGAGACAGAGAGTAAGGGCAGCCAAGCCTAGGCTCAATGTGTGGTCCGGAGAATGGAGCTCAGATCGCTACACCAAACTGTGGCAAATATCCATTCTAAGGGTTGACAATGCTGGCTTGATCATGGATATAATTTAGACTGGGCGAACTACTAAATATGTTTTGAGTTAGGTCTCCTGGCATGCCAGTCTGCTAAATGATCAAATTATATAAAATGGGTCATTCAGGTTATACCTGCCAATTCCAAGCCACACTCACTTCTAGTGTAAACACATATACTGTTTGATTTTAACACGGCACTTAATACGGAGCTTGGCTGTATCCAAGCCAGAACCGGCACAGTGATCTAACCGTTTCAACAAGCGCTGTGGGTCTCGTTATGAGGAGAGAAGAGAGGAGAAACAGTGTCTGGCAGGGCAGTACCTGCTCTCTGCATTATTAGCTGGTGGAGGACCAGGGAAAAGCCGGTTTGGTCACAGGAGAAGCCAGGCCTATTAGAAGGAAGCGGCTAATGTGTTTAGCAGGACTAATAAAGGGCTGTTGTGGTGGAAGACTGATTCCATGTTAGCTTCCAAACCTAAAGCCTGATCAAAGGCAGTTGGAAAGTATTTTTTAAGTCACTTTATTGAGCCAGAGTTCTGGTGTTTTTTTCTTTATCTAACAAAGTCTCATCTGTAACACTTTACAGGTAGCAGTACTAATCATAGGTGCTAAATCAATACCCAGGGCCGGCAAACAGTCCTACTGCTATCTACCCATTATCCTGCTAAACCGGGTTGCAATGCTGGTTTCATTAAAATGGCTAGGCAGTACTAAAAAACGATCTGTGGTAGTTCCGAACTTCAAGTTTCCAAGATTACATGAAACTTTGCCATGTCGACACTGATTGGTTGGAAACCATTTCTTCTAAATCAAGGCCTGCATCAGTCTTGCTCAGGGTCATTTTTTGGAGCCGCAACCAAACCACGCTGGATACATCAGATCCGAGACCAAACGGACACCCGACATTAGGACTTTTCCCCAAAAACCAACCAACCAAATCGTTACCGTATACATTTCTTTCATTTACAGATTCCAAACACTGGCTAATATTCTTCTGATGTCCCTTTATGGATGTATTTACTTGATAGCTCTATCTTAAACCTTAAATAATAGCAAACCAAGAACAGCTTTTGTAGTCTAAATGGCTTATTTCTGACATCAAGCAAGATATTTTTATTATTGCTTGCAAATAAAAGTGTTTGGAAGGTAGGTAAATCATTTTAAATGCTTAAAAACCTACACATCAGAAGTCACACTTGCCGACATGGCCTGTTCCTTTGTGCCCACCTGTGCGTTAGTTGCTGGCTGTGTGCTATAGCGGTCTCCGCCTGAACCAGACATGGATGTTAGGAAGCTCCTGAGCCTGGTTGACTGAAGTTTAAAACTCTTCAGTTTGGGGTGCATAAACACGGCTAGCTGGTGCAGCATGTGCATTTTGTTTTATTACCAGTAGAATTACTGGCTTTTCTTTCAACAGAAATTATAACGTTGGTGTCATTCAGAGTTGCAATCGAGTGATGCTTTATCCACTAGAACCACACAATTACGAGGTAAAGAGTTGGTTGTTCGCTTGTTTCCAGTGCAAATTTGGCCTCTACGAATCAATGAAAGAAAATCCAGAATGTCTCCAACCATTCATCCAGGCGGTGATCTTCTCCTATTTATTCGAGCACAGTATGGATTTCTCCATACAGGGTCTCGATGGACTCAAACATTGTGTATGTGGAATTTTACCTCGTCTCCACAGAGTTGTTCAGGTTTTTTGGTGGTCTGAATTGGAAAGCGCTGTGTTTAAACACACTAAAGCTTTTGCTGCATCAATCAGGCCGGAGACCTCCGGGCCAAACTCGTCTTCCTCTGTAATCTTCCTGATTGTGATTTGAAGCACAGTGTTTAGAATGTGGGACGGGCAGCTAAGTCTGTACAGGTTTCGCTATGTTTGTTCATGGTTGAAGTACAGGCTTTTTTGATGTGTTAGAAGCAGGAAAAAAGGGTAAGCATAAAGATTTGAGCAACTTTGACAAAGGCCAATTTGTGATGGCCAGAGGACTGGGTCAGAGCATCTGCAAGACTGCAGCTCTTCTTGGGTGTTCCCAGTCTACAGTGGTCAGTAGTACCTATCAAAACCGGTCCAATGAAGGAAAAGCGGTAAACCTGCAACAGGGTCTTGGGCGGCCAAATCTCATTGATGCACCTGGGGAGCGAAGACTGGCTCATGTGGCCTGATCCAACACACGACTGTAGCTCAAATTGTCACTTTAGATCAATTGTAACGTCAAGTAGTATTTTGTGGTCACTGCTATATACAGTATATATACATATATAGTTGTGTTTGAAATAATAGCAGTGTGTTCAAAAAAGCCAGTAAAGCTCACAATACTAATAATAGGTTTTATTTCCATCCAGGCAAATGCAATGGGGAATACTGCACTGCAGTCTATTCCAAATCATAACATGAAGGAAAATCTATCAAATGTGTTAGATCTTTACAGAAAGTGAAGGAAAAGGAATGTTAGGCTGTTCTAAAAAATAACAGTGTCTGCATTTATCTTAAAAAACTCAAAACATTTACTGTATAAACTGAAAAATGCTTGAAGACTTAGCCATCCTGTGAATCACTGACCTAATATCTAGTTGTATAACCGCGGTTTCTGAGAACTCCTTCACATCTTTGCATGGAGTCAACCAACTTCTGGCACCTGTGAACAGGTATTTCAGCCCAGGACAACTGGACTACATTCCACAGTTCCTCTGCATGTCTTGGTTTTGTCTCAGAAACAGCATATTTGATGTCACCCCACAAGTTTTCTATCGGATTAAGGTCCAGGGATTGGGCTGGCCACTCCATAACGTTAATCTTGTTGGTCAGGAACCAAGATGCTGCTCGCTTACTGGTGTGTTTGAGGTCATTGTCTTGTTGGAATACTCATTTCAGGGACATTTC
>JACXGM010023843.1:0-16005 GCA_016801145.1 Umbra pygmaea
TCTCTCTCTCTCTGTCTCTGTCTCTGTCTCTCTCTCTCTCTTTAGACATGTCACGTACTGTAAGTGCTATACATCCAATTATTGTGTTTTTTGTCATGTAGAACCCACAAGTTGGACATTGGTCCTAGCACAAACAGTATAGGACCATGCAAGCTATTTGTAACATACTACATCTGCAGTATATTCTTGTACAATATTTTTCATCATGGAATAAATCTATTACAGATTTTGTATGCAGTTAAGGGACACGTTCACAACATCAGTCATGATCCCTTTTGGAAGTCTACTGGTAAGAAATGTTTTGGAATTTAGTTACTCTTCAAATATGATGTCCCTGAAACAAATCTTTCATTTCAAACCTGACAATAACAACGTGGGGTGTGCTTCATGTCACAAACAGGTCAGGGAAAGGTCATTGGGAAGCGTTATTGGATAATCTTTTTGTGTTCCATTTGTAGAGAAACATCACCACAAGCAACCGGCACATTTTTCCATCTCTCATATCAACTATTGGCCTTATGATTGTAAATGATGATGTGATCCGTAATAACGTGGCCAGCTGCCATGAGAGTTGGCCGGCCTTTCTACACGCCATGGTGAATATGATTCATGATGAGTTCATGACTTGCTAGTTTAAATGGAACGTACATGTCAGATAACAGACAGTTTCGGTTCAGGATGATTGAGTTTTCCAATAAATAAAATGTATGAAATGTCAGAAGGTAAAACACAATACTTAAACCAAATCCAGTGTGTGTTTTATTGCACTGCATTTCTTTGTTACAGGAGCAGTGTACTCACTCTGAATACAGAGACGTCCTTTATCCTCTTCTGGAACTGATGACTAACCTCTCCAGTGATACCCCCTCAGCTATCCAGGTACGATAAGCCAGTTACATTCCAAATTAAACCCTATTTACAAGATTCGGCCCTTTTCAAAGGTAGTGCACAACATAGAAAATATGGGATGGTTTGGGACAAGGCCTTGGAGTTGGGCTGTGATTGACTAGACCATGGCCCCGCCCATCAGAGCATATCATCAATAGAATGGGAATGATAAAATGGAACAATGAGACTCTTATTTCAGACCCTTCAGTGTAATAATTACCACCCCCCGGTTGCGTACAGTGCATTAAGGCGTCTCTCTATATCTCACAATATTCATCACGCAGGAGCACGCTGTTCTCATCAGTGGCCGATGCATGGGCTTGTTGAAGGATCCCGATGGGGGCGTCATCACGGTGAGGGGTTCGAATCTCACACCCAAATTCCCACTGGTCCCTGAGGGATCTACCTGCAGGATCTCTAAACACTGATGTATTCTCTGTGGCCTGTCATGCTCTTAAAAAAAATTTAATCTATAGGATGGGGAAAAATGCTTTTTTAGGGAGCAACTAACTTTACATACTTTACATACCCAACTACATGCAAATAATTACACTCGATCAGGTGCAAGAGACACAGCGCAGGTTGGACTGAGCATTTCCTCACTTTGACTAAAACTATTCTGAAAATGTCTCTACATGTTTTGTACATCACCAAAAGGTCTCTCTCTCTATGCGAAATCG
Source organism: Umbra pygmaea (assembly GCA_016801145.1). Lineage (NCBI taxonomy): Eukaryota > Metazoa > Chordata > Actinopteri > Esociformes > Umbridae > Umbra > Umbra pygmaea. The sequence goes on from JACXGM010023843.1 coordinate 1,569, forward strand.
AGGAACTGTCGCTGGGTCATTAAGCATGATGGAATATCAACAGCAGGTGTTACTGACTGCTCTGTTTGTTTTCCCACTAACAGTGCTTCTTTCCCCGTTAACTGCCCCGTGGTCTCTGTGTTGACATCAGAGAGCCACAGGTTTGCTGAGTGCAGTGCTCCAACGGTCTGATGCAGCCACTGAAGAGGCCATAGAGAGAGGAGTCGTGGGGATAATGCGAAAACTACTGAAAGTAAAGCCACCTATAATCAATTTCCTGTCTGACTCGTTCTCTTCCTTTCTATTGGCTGATCACTGGCAGCCTGATTCAGGGGTCTAAAGCAGTTTCAGGGGTCCTTGATTAAATAATCTGTATTGTATGGACTTATACAAAGGATTCTTTGTGTATGGACACATATGTGAGAGATATATGTGTATCTTGCCTTTCAGGTATCCGGGGAGATCACCTCTAAATATGTTATCAAGACGCTCACAGTATGCACGGCTGCCAGTCAGACTGCCAGGGAGCAGTGGGTGAAATGTGACAAAAGTAAGAAAGATATCTGATGGGTTCATCTTTCTTTTTAGCACTACTTTTCTACCTAAAATGATAGTTAAATGACAACAACAATACATATTGTATAGTAAGGTGTCTGCCTATACACTCCAGGTTTGTTTGTGTGTACTGTATTACCATGCCTGTTTTCTAATTTCTGCTTATTTTGACTAAGCATGTGTGTTTACTTGGGGAAATATTCTGTCCTCATCAGGGCTTCACACACTTAGAAGTCTCCTAGGTCCGAGCAGTAATGAGGTGGTGGCAGGGAACGCTGCCCTGTGCCTGGGTCACTGCCTGGAGGTAAAAGGGGCCGCAAGCAGCCTCCTGGGCACTGATACTGTCCTTCTTCTTCTTCACCACGCTTCGGGTAACGCCAAGAGAAGTGCTTTGCAGAGGAATGCAGCCATCGTTCTAGGGAAGCTTTGTAAAGCAGAGCCTAGGTAGTCTACTACGTAATTAACCACACACACATGCATACACATTATTATTCATTTTCAGAAAACTAAATATTATTGGTCTAGCCGGGCATTGGCCATTGTTCAGCTGACCGGGGATTTCTTGTTCTTAATTTACCAAGCAGGTGTCTCATCAATTCATTCAGGTTTATATATGCATCATGATGGCCAGATTGACTTGCATTGGCACGTTTGTTCTTTGTGTTGCCAGACACATTAACTGATCCAGCTGCAAAAACAATCACTATAATAAAGACTAGATATTGACAGCTCTCCTGTATGTGAAATATTGAGGCAAACAAACACACCTGCCTAATGACAGGAGCTCCAAATATTTGTATTATCCTTTTAAATGTGCTGTTATTACTGGTTCAGCCAATATGACTCAAATCATCCTCAAATTAAATAATCTGGACTTGAACCGCATTATCATTGTGTCTTTTAAATTCATAATGTTAAAGTACCGATACAAAACTGCAACTTTACAAATACTTATAGACTGAACTGTAAATACTTGTTATTTATAAATGTCATTATTTAAATGACCCCCCCCCCCACACGAATATTGGCAAAACACATGTTTTGGTCTGAGCTCAATCGCAACCACAAAAAAAGTGCAAAAACTCTGTACATGACTAGAGAGGAAGAAAATGCCATTATGACATACTGTATATGACATAAAATTCAGCAATGTAAAAAAACTTCTTTTTTTTGCAGAGTTAACAGAACGAATGAAATAAAAGGAAAACACAATGCAGCAGCTCAACAGACCGATTAAAAAGCATGTTAGCTTAGCAGGGATGTTTGCTTTAGCTCTACATGTTTTTGGTCTGGCATAAAAGTTTTTTCTTCTTTCTTCAAGGATTTGACTTGCACAGCTCCGATACTGTCAATAAAACATGCACAGCGAAAAGCAGAGAGCTTCGTTCATCACATTTTGCACAGGATAGTTATAAAATTTAGCAGTAGTAACCATAATTCAGTGTGTACAGAAACAAAATGTATACCTTAGGTTACTGACAGCATTTCCTTTTTTGACTTATCAGAATTAATCACCACTGGTTTTTTTATCATAATATACCCTATTATGGGAATCAAGACAACAGAGCATGGAGAAAGTAATTTGAGTCAAAAATATGTTTTCTAATACAATGACATTATTATTTATTAATTTATTGATGTATTCAGCTGTACTTTGCCCCTCTAGATCTAGGATATACTGTAATAATATGCCAAATTATAATATTTCTAGACTGTAGGCATGTTGACAAGTAATCCATTTGAAAATTGAGTTTGGGTAAAATATTCCTTTAGGTTTCATGGCAGATTGTACTTATGTCCATCTGTAACATCTTCATGCTGTTCTGTTACCCTTCAAAAGTTATTCATAATGAAAGTTATTCTGGGGGTTTGAATTGAACTCTTATCTTGTTTCAAACACGATGTAACCTACAGCATAATACCACAGCTCCCGGGCAAAGAAAAGTATTCATTGCAGCTGAGTTGAAATAACATTTCTCCCCCGTCTAAAACTCTGTAGTGGAGTAGACAGCAGACTTCAACAGGTTGTTTCTTTGCTGTTGATGGGGTGGACTAGTTGTTCTGATTCTTGTGACATGGCAGGAACAAAAAACTCAAAGTGTAACCTCGATGTCAGAAAAGAGTCAGAATGTCTTTCGAAACTAAAGTGAACTGCTCGGTCGCTTTCTATGTTTGCTTCACATTTCAACATCTTTCAGGGGATATTATAGACCTAAAATTCAATCTAAATGAACATTACCATGTGTTTTCTTCTCCCACAGACATATGGTGAAACTCAGAGAACTTCATGGAGTGGAGATACTTTACTCCTGTATGAAACTGATCACATAATTCTCTCCCTCCTGCACCAAGAGGCCACCTCATTCGTTCTGTATTCCTTACTTCTATGTGAGAACAAATACACAGATTTCATTTTCAAACGTCACCTTTAATTCAACATATCCCAAGGCAGCCATGACATAACTACATTGTTGTTCACATTATAGAATGGTTTCATATTTCCATGTACAGCTGTGTTATTTCTATTTTAAAAGACAAACTGGTCAATCAAAAATGTAATCTCCATCTCAGCTGCCTTAATATATATAAAGTGATAATTTAAGATGTTTCAACAGCCAGGATTAAATTGGATTTAGTTATTCTTTCCATTTTTTTTATCAGTAAGACAATACATGTTTGCATCATGCTAACTTGCCAATGTGTAGGGGTATACATTTTTTTAAGAAAAAGGAAACATACTTTTTGTATCAGTTGCTAAACAAAAAACAAACAATTAATAAAATACTTTTTCCACTCAATAGTCCTTTTCAATGAGTGTTTGATATCATATAATTACAATTAAACTCAAATTGTTAGTCTACTTCACTAAGCTAATTAATTGGTGGGATCAGGTATCGTAATGCATTAGAAATCATTATTTTTTTACTGACAAATTTACATCCATGAAGAATCAATCCGTATGTCTTCATCACCAATTAATCAATCAAACGGATTGTTTGTAATTGTAAAAATAAAGATTGTCAGCTTTCTGATGAAGGGGTAAAAAGGTTAGGTTCCACAACTTGGAACCTAAGATAACAACAATATCTTTCAGTTTCAACTTCAAGGGGCATTCAAGTAAAATGTCCCAGTTACAAATGTTTGTTGTAATATAATATTGTATTTCTGTTCCAAAATTATTCCAAAATAATCATTATTTCACAAAGTAGTATCTAGTGCATTAGTCTGGACAATTACTTAGTTGACCTTTATTTTAACAAGCAAGTTAACAGAGAATTCTCATTTGCACACATGGCCTAGGGAGAAGTGGGGGAAGACAAGGTGATGAAAGAGCCAATTGTAAGCTAGGGATGATTAAGTTGCCATGATGGTATGAGGGGCAGATTCGAAATTAGTCTAGGACACCGGGGTTAACACCCCTACTCTTACAAATAGTGCCATGGGATCCGTAGTGACCACAGAGAGTCTAGACACCCGTTTAACATCCCATCCAAAAAAGGGCACCCTATGCAGGGCAGATGTCCCCATCACTGCCTTGGGGTACTGGGAATAATCTTTTGACTTGAGGGAAGAGTGCCCCCTACTTGCCTTTCAGCACCACTTCCAACAGCATTGGTATTATATACATATATACCAACCCAGCAGTGGAATACAGGGCTCTATGCTGCTGGCAAATACAAAGCCATGTAACCTATTGATGTTGCCCTCACGCTAGGTCAACACTGCTCTTCCTGAGTGAGAGAATTGACAGATGAGCGAGACAGTCAAATAATTACTTCAAGCGATTTAGGAACATAGACAAATTGTAGATATTCGTCATTGTTTCCCTTTAACATTAAAGATTTCAATTTAATTGGAAGTGCAGTTAGTTTGTGTAATGAGTTTGTGTTTCTTTGCCTAAGTTATGCATGCAAGTGAAGACTATGAACATGAGTTTATTTGAAAGGAGAGTGTGTGTGTGCGTGATCCGTGTATAGTTTATTTTTCACGTGCACAGAACCGCAGATGTAATTGCCTGTACAGTGAAAGTCTTGTGCCATGACTCCAGCAATGAAGTAGTAGTAAACGGTGCAATACTATTATACATAAAGAAAAAAAATTTAATGTATATGAGCAAACAATAAGAGATAAATGGAGTCAAGTGATTGAACCTAGTATATACACGTTTAAACAATATGTCACAGAATAATACTGTGTGATGATCAAGGTGCATTTGAATTGACTATAGCAGGGGTATTCAACTCTAACCCTATGGGGTCCAGAGCCTGCTGGTTTTCTGTTCTACCTCAACATTAATTGGACTCACCTGGAGTCCCAGGTCTAAAGAAGTCCCAGATTAGATGGTTGCAATGAAAAAGTGGAGTGGATCTGGCTTCGAGGTCCAGAGTTGAGTATGTGGGGACTATAGTATATTCTGTCTATGGGGGGCACCAGGAAACTAGTGTGATATGTACATGTAAACCGGACAAGGCATCACTAATCATGTTGCCCCCCACTTATGCTGTTTTTGGGGAAATGCATGAGATCTTCTTGAGTTATACAGAGTTGTTTAGAAGTAAACTAAAGTGTTATTTGTAACGAGTAGCCAACTTTAGATTAAAAAGGTCAGTTTCGCCTAACCCTTACATCTTCTTAATATATACAGAGTTGTTCTGAAATTAAGAAATAAATGACAATGTGGTTTTCAAAGAGTAGGCACATCCCATAATAAATGTAGCCCCTGTCAGGGCGGAAACCAGCAACCTTTGGATTTAGAAATTCCAATCAAAAAATGTTATTGTGACAAAACTAAAAGTGAATTTCCAGAATAATGGACTTTTTGGGTCTCTATATGTGCCAATCAAACAAATTAATTGAGATCTTCTTGAGTTATACAGAGCTGATAAGAAGTAAACTACAGTGTTGTATTGAATGAGTAGACACATTTCCCCTGGAAAGAATAAAGTATAGGCCCAATCCAATTCACAGTCTGTCTGTTAACATCAAGCTACATGTACAGCAGAATAAGGTTACCGTGAGTGTATTCCGAGAATAAAACTATGCAAGTACCCACTTTAATTCATTTTAATAGGTCTATGTATGTGCTATGTATGTACTTATGAAAATGTTGGTTGTCAAACGTAAGACCATACAACATATTTTAGGTGAAGATGCATAGTACAGCCAGAGAAATCTGACACACTTGTGAGTGAACCAACAGACATAGATCGTTTTATTGTTTTCCCTCTGATTTCATAAATGGGGGACAACTAAAATGTCTAAAGCTGAAGGTGCAATTGAATTGTCCATAGTATCTTTGAGGGTCAACAAGTCTATTAGGGAAGTCTGGCTGTCTTTGGTCATGGCTCTATGTGTAGAAGTCACCACAAAAATAAATCACTTTAGTTAGGTTGAGATACAGTAGGTATATGCATATGTTAACTTTAGGCATACAGTGTATTAAGGTTAGAATACGGGATAGGCCTAGGAAACAGGGAACATGGATTTCTAGGTTAGAGTTATGTCTCAGGTCCCCACAAGTATAGAACAGCAATGTTTGTGATGTGCTTGTACAAATTTGGCATAGCAGCTGGAGTTACATTTAAGTTTTGGTTTTATCATTTAAACTTAGGGCTAGGTTATGTTTACGCACAAAGGATAGGTTATTGACGTTAAACGTACAATATGTAGTTTTTGGCCGCCAGGGGGCTCTCAATCAAAACAATATCAAAAGATGTACTTGGATGACGTCGGGAAGTAACGTGGGATCATGGGTTTTGTTATCGTCGTCAATGACAACCTTCCAATCTAGCGTCTCCGGCAGAAAAAATGTTCACTGACAAAGTAATGTATTGTTAAAAATATTATAACTTTATTCACGTTATGTTTGGTGGTTCCCTGGAACTTAAAGCAACTAGCACAGTCAAAGGTTATATGACGCCATTGACGGGCGACAAAATGAAACGTCCCGTTTCTTCAAATTATATTACAAATTTCTCTGGATTTAAAAGTTGGTGGAAACATTTAGGATAATGTAATTACACAACTAAGAAATATATATAATAATATAGATATAGTGATGTTTGCTTTTAATGCAAAGTATTTATTTTGTTATTGTTTTGACTGATATTACCTTTAAGTATGCAGTTTTGTGAACATGGGTAAGCTGTAGTCTCAAGTGAAGAAGGATAGCATGTCTTATATATATATGCAGACTACAAACATGATTTTAGTTGAAAGGGCAAAACGTGTGTGTGTGTATGAATATTAATGTGCATGTGTTTGGTTGTGTGTGTGTGTGTGTGTGTGTGTGGGGGGGGGGGGAGTTCTCAAGCTCTCTTTTTACTAATGCCATTTTTGAAATTGAGCCCCATGGTAAAGGATGGTTATTCACTTATCAGCTCCATGATGACAGAAGAGAAGAGAACGTGTTACTTGTTTACATGTCACAGAAATCTAATCCATATATAAAAGAAAATGAGGCGAGGACAAAACTTTCAGTATGTGATTACACTAGCTGTGCATTTGCAGATCTACAGAAGTGGATTAATAGCCAGCAGAATTTTCGAGCAAAAGATATTGGGAAGAATATTTGCCAGTTCTGGTCTATAAAAAATGAGCAGTCACTTCTATTTTATGCTATTTCTTTTTGTTCTTTCAGGTATGTGTTTATTTTAATTTATGTACAATCATTATTGCTGTGTTTCTTTCTGCTGAGTTTTGCTGTTCAAGGAAACTGCTAAGCAGAAAAGGTAATGAATATTGTTAGTAAAGAAACAATCTTAGTAATGTGGGAAAAGAAAACATTATATTTCAATGGCAGTTGTTGAACTGAGGTTACTGCATGGTTAACCTAATGTAAGGTGCCAGAAGGTTAACTGTAGGATAGTGTCATTATTGGCAAATTATTAGATCATTGGCATCAGGATTGATACACTGCTAGTTATTATTTCTAGTAGACTAGCAGTACTGTGTTTTTCACTACTGCTGTACATACTGTTTGGGCAAACTTTTTGAACTTTTAGAATAGATATTTGGCCATGCCTAAGAAAAAATAAACAGTTATGCAACATGTACATTAATATAACATTTTTCAAAGCGTCTCGTTTGAAAAGACGACTGACTCAGATTTGTCACCTTGCAGCACATGCTGGAAATGGAGACATGCAAAGTTATCCCTTTCCATCAAGACAAGCAACCGAAGGAGCTCCAGTCACAAAAGAGTCCGTATTGAAAGAGCAGAAGAGGACAGTTCATGGCGGAGCAGCATTAACAGCGCCTACAGAGAATAGCCAAATCCCGACTGTGACTGTAAAACCTTCCCCAGGAATGGATTTAACTAACATGAATCAAAGGAATGGAAAATCTGCTGATGATGCAATTGCTGCTTTGTCAACCAAAGGCATTGTTTGGGACGACGGATCCAATTCACTCACGCAGTCTGCGTTCAATACATCACCCATAAGGTCTCCCACTGAACCAAATCTGACATTGATCTCTAATTATGAGCAGGCCATTTTCCCTTTCACTGAAGCTGGATCCGGATCAATGAAGAATGACACCTTGTTGCCTGAGGATCATTTGTCCAAAGACATCGAGAGAGATAATGCTTCCGTGGATATTCTACATGCTCTCCTTGGCAACAGGAATCAAGTAGTCGGAGAGTCTGATAGAATCAGTCTAATGTCAACACAAGAAAGTCTGAGAGCTCCTACGGTAACTGCCCCTCTTCCACACATAATTGATTACCATGCAGAGTTAAACGGCAGGGAGGAAAAACGAGTCCAAGGCTCAGATGAAAATGAGATTTTGGATATGGAAGGAAAAAAGTATCCATTGAATCAGACAGAATCCATTGTTGGTGACAGAAAGGACGTTTCCGTTACTACGGTGCCTGTGGTGACAGACAAGTGTTCAACCTGCCTGCAAGAAAAAAGGCAATCATCAACGGAAAAAAATGCTGTTCTGTCAAAACTGTTTGTCCGAGGCAGCTCACTTAGTCTTCAAGGAAATGAGCAAAGAATGCTTACTGTAAACCCAATTCCCCATAAGACCAGAGCACCAAGCACATTTGAAGTGACAACAAAGAAACCAGAGCAAAAAACTGTAGTATTTGATGGTACTGAAATATCAAATAAAAGCACATTGAATTCCTCAGTAAATGTTTTGGATGGGCTACATTATTATGACTTCATCCCCCCCCTTTCCGTATTAGGCTCTAAAATCAATATCAGTGAAACCATGTTGAATGATTCATTTAGGAGTAGGCCTATGTCTTTTTCAAACTCAACAACAATTAAAGATAACAGCACAGAGCTTCTGACTACAAAGGTAGAAAATGAGTCAATTTCAAGATTGGCTGATCAGAGCAAATATTTTGATAAAAGAATGTTATCAACAACCAGCATGCCTTATACTTCAACTGTGTCCTTTCATACTTTATTAGTACAGTTGAAAGATAAAAAGGAAAACTTATCCGGGAAAATTGTCAGAAACCAGTCAACATCGATATATCTCAAGAGAAATTATACTCAAATTAAATTGAATACATCAACGAACCCCCAAAACACATCATCCCATCTACCTCAACATTTTCATGAAAATCAGAAATTGATGGATGTTGAAATTACACTTAAAGACATGAGTGAATTTCGTTTTGAAGATGGAACAAGGGGAGAACAAAAGCTCACTGTTGGGCAAGAGACAACAAGTCCTTTTCTCAGCACTCTGTTTAGCCCTGTCCCTCCTATCTCTGATCAGAACAATCCAAAAAACGAAGAAAATGACCTCAACACCGGATCAAAAGCAAGTAGTACACAAGATCCCCTAAATCCTCTGTTTAACGAAGCTCATGAAAAAATCACACCAGAAAGCCACGACTCTGACAACATTGATAAATCAACCCTGCCTATGAGAACGACATCAATCGAAAGCCAAAGTACATCCTTCCGCTCCCTGAGGTGGACCACGCCTGCTTTCAAATTTCCTCCTGCCTCCCACGCTCAGACAAAGGATTTGAAATATTTTACGTCTGTATTGAGTACCACAGGCCACCTGCCAGAAGAGCCCAGTGTTCTGCACACAGAGCAGCAGCCTATGACCTTCCTGCCAGAATTCTATCGCTCTCCACGTGCATCCGTAACTACGGTGAGAACACCGTTTAAGAAAACAGGCATGAAGATTGCTGATGATATTTTGTCACCGACAGTGAAGCCAAGTGCTGAGACGAATGCTCCATGGCCGACAACAAAAGTAAAAGTACTGAAGTCTTCAACCACACTTCTTTCAGATAACAGAATAAAGTTGGACATTGATGTGTCCACCATATCAACAGCATCACCACCACCAACCCAGAAGCCGACCATGGAAAGGTTAACTAAACAAACCCTTTCAGTAGGTCAAGGCGACATCCAGTCAAGCGGTGATACGGCTATAATCTTCACAGACAGTGCTGAGAACATTGAAACACTGACCCCTCTGCATAGATATCAAACCAGGATTGATGCAAGAGAATCTGAAACACAGCACTTCCTGAAAGTGAATAACAACAAAGCACACATGATTGATTTCTCTCCACTTGACGCTTCTACTGAGTTGACAGCAGAGAATAAACAAGAGAGTTCTACTGTTCACCATGGCATCAAAACAACCACAGAAACACAGTTTAGAGAAGAACACTACACTTCTGAAAGCCACATGTCTTTTTTTCATCTTTTAATTAACAATTTGGTAGAAACAGCACACAAAGACTATAATCGGAGTGAAAATCTCTCTGAATTACTTGAAGGAGCAAATAGGTCATTGTCCAGCCAAGTGCCAAGTCATACAGTGCTAAATCATGAAGTGCCAGTGCGTACGTTGATAACTCCAAGTCAGATGCTTTCAAGAACTGTATCCTTTAACGAGAAAGCACATACTCAGTCAAATTCACAAGCAATCTCCTTCCAGACGATGCTTACAAAATATGAAAATTCATCAAGCATAAAACAGCAGAGCAATCAGCAAAGAGAAACAACAAGAGGTAAACTGGTTTTCCCAAAGCACATTTCTTTTTCGCAAAGCACATTTCCAAGCCGTATAAATTCATTCAGAGATGTGAATGCTGCAATACATGATAAACCAAATACACATGTCTCCCCAGTGACGGTCAGATCAACACTTTCTCCACCTAACAGCATTGGAAATCTGTATGCACTCACCGCTGCCAAACCAACAATCACAGTTGTGCAGTCAACAGTTCAGCCTCATTTTGTATTGAAGACATCATCCTTCCACACATCAATTATTCAACAGGTTTCAGATCAAAAGCATCCCATAAGAACCTTGACTTCAACAACCTCAGGAAACTCATTCTCTCGCACAGCGACAGCTGGAAAACACGTGCGGAACGTCCAACCGTCGACACAGCGCTTTGATATCGCTAAGGACGCCTTGACCTCTGACATTGCTAATGCTCTGAATGGGAACAAATTTGTTCCCCCTTCGTTGCGTTATATCTATAATGAGTCATCGACTATCCCACCCACAAATGATGACTTGCCTACAGGGCCCTTTACAAACAACCTGGCTTTGCCTCAACTCCAAGTACATTCTTCTGAGATAATTCCTTTTTTCGACTCTCCATCTGAAGGCCCATCAGATTCATTTAGAGATTCAGAGGGTACAGAGGAACGCCATTCAAATGCCTCACATGCTTCTCAAGATAACAAGCAAATAAGCTCTACAGAGGCTCCACTAGAGCATGAATTTAAAAGGCTTAGCACACAACCAGCACTGTTCACAGCCAATATCTCGGCTGGCACTAGCCACGATAACATAAATCAATCAGAACCTAATGAGACAATGGCATTGAGGACCAGGGAAACCCTCCTGGCTAATGTGTCACTGCAGCAGACCACTAACAGGATGAGGAATAAAGAGGCTTTGGCTGCAGCAAGTCCAGCACACCAGTCTGGTAGGAAGCTACTCCGTTCTGGGAGTAGGACAAGATCATTGGCCTTGAACCAGAGGATGGGTTTATCATCACCTGATCTTCTCCTTACTGGGTAAGAAGAAAATGGTACACTGTAAAAAGTAATCTTGCCTTTTGGTTGTTTCAACATATTTTTCAAAGTTATCTCAACTGAAAAATAGTTATATCAACAAACATTGTTGAGATAACATCATTTTTCATGTTTTCATGAAGTCAACTAAGCAGAAAATGATGAGAAGTTGACTCCATGAGTTGAGTCAACAAATTACTTTTTACAGTGTAGTATTTGTTTTAATTATATAAAAATAATGTACATCAGGGAAATTGAAAATTGCATTCTATTATTACTATTCAGCAACAGCTAACTTTATTTTAATGGAATAGAATTGAATGGGTGGTCACACTTTACCTAAAATATCCCCTATACTCGTGGAATTACAGTAACAATATTAATTACATCGTTATTTCAACAATTACACTGCAAAATAAAATGAAGGGAACATGCAATCATCCCAGTATAAAACCAAGTCAGTTAAACTTCAGGGATATCATAATGTCTAGTTAGGAAGCATAAACAATTGTGAATGAATGTCACCGGTTTTTTTCTGCAAATATGACAACACTGGAGAGGCAACAGCAAGACAACCCCCAAAGGGGCATGGTTTTGCAGGTGGTGGCCACAGACAATTGCTCTCCTTATGCTGCCTGACTGATTCTTTGACATGTTTGCATTATGTTAGTGTCCTTGTCACTACTGGTTGCATGAGGCGGTACCTGCAGCCCATTCAGGTTGCACAGATAGTCCAGCTCCTCCAGGATGGCACATCCATTGATGCCATCACAACAAGGTTAGTAGTGTCTCCCAGTACAGTCTAAAGAGCATGGAGGCGATAGAAGGAGATGAGCCTTTACACGAGGAGAACTGGACAGGTCTGTAAAAGGGCATCAACCCATTGTTAGTCCTTATGCTGGTGCAGTGGGCCTTGGGTTCCTCCTGGTGCAGGACAATGCCCTGTCTCATGTGGCCAGAGTGTGTGTGCAGTTCGTGGGTGACGAAGGCATTGATGCCATTGACTGGTTCTCACATTCCCCAGACCTGAATCCAATTGAGAACCTCTGGGACGTTATGTATTGCTGCATAAGATGCTTAGTAGCGCCACAGACTGTCCAGGAGCTCACTGATGCCCTAATCCAGGTCTGGGAGGAGATCCCTCAGAATACCATCCGCCATCTCATCAGGAGCATGCCCAGACATTGATGGGAGTGAATACAGTCATGTGGGTCCATACACACTACCTAGTCACAGTTTGGAACAGCCTGGAATTCAATTGTTTATGTTGATATTCGATTTGAGCTTAAATCCTGCCCTCAATCGGTTGGTTATTTTGGTTTCCATTGGCCGGTTTTATGTAATTTTCTTCTAAATTAACTATATAATGTACAGTACATATACTGAACTTTAATGTCTAGTTCATCGAGACCAGATGTGTAATTTTAGTGTTCCCTTAATTTCTCTTAGTTAAAATGGATTTGTAATTATTAATTTCATGTCTGTTTTAGCTTGGCGGCAATTTCAGATGATATTTGTGGCAGTGGCAACTACACGGCCGAGATGAACCTGAACCTCGAACACAACCTTCAGCCTGGGGACTTTGTCTCAGCTTTGGGGATCCTTCATGTGGTTATCAACCTGAAAACCAACAACAGCCAAGTGAACTTGGACATCAAGTCCTGCTGTGTTTCACCCACTGGTCAGCTTGATGAATTAAACAACACCTGTTGTATGTTCTCCAGGTAAGCATTGACATTGTTTTGAGTTTCATAATAGTAGCACACAAAATATCTCAGCTAAAGGACAGAAATAACTAACCTACTAGTCAAGTAATAAGTGTATTCTCTGTCTTGGAAACAAATAAAATTTGACATTACTACAGGCATGTGTTGAAATTGCGACATTCCAATATGACATTATTGGCCCTATGTGGGTATTCAGTGGGCGAAATGGGCACTGGATACTACTGGAGCTGCCTCATACCATTCTCACATCAACCCAACATTGTGAAAAAAAACAGGGTGTCATGACTCATGAGTATTTGGACAGATTAACATTTTCAAATTAAGTAACATTACAAAAATTCAAAAATAAGTAATAAGTTGTTACTTAAAACTTCTTTTTGTCCCATTGCCATCTCTCTGGTACATTCTCCACAACTCTACAGTTGTTTCATTTTAGACCATGCGACTTTCTTTGCGTCTTGGTTCAGAGCCCATTGTTAAGCTGGGGAAGTCTACTGCCAATGGTAGTGACTACTGATTTCCTGGAGAATATTCTTGATCTGACAGTTTCTCAAAAAATTGTTTCTCATTGCAAAGCTCCCCGGGACATTCTTCTTAATGTCCAAAACAATTTGTTGTTAATTGTCATTATTCTGATATATCTCCTTGGAATTGATCAATCTTACTCAACATTTTGTATTCCTCATGTTGTCAGACACCAGCAACAGAATCTAGATGTTAATACAAATCCTAGAACCAAGACTAGTGTCACGGTTCATATAGAATGGGGAGGCAGGCGCGTCTTCACAGAACATGTATTTTATTCACACACTGGGAAGGAACTTGACAAGAACAAAAACATAGAACAAAATGAGGACCACAACTAACCAATATATATACACACATGACATGAACAGTGAACACAACACTAAACACATGAACCGATTGTCTAAACATACCACAAAGAACGATAACAAAAGATACATTAAATACTTTAAACATATGAATTGAACAGAAGAACAAGAGCAACCACATACCTTGACAAGAACAAAGAACCACACAGGACTCACAAACACTCAGAACTAAATACCATACTAACGAGGGAAGGAGGTGCAGGTGTGGACTAAACAACAGAACTGATAGGCTGACAAAAACATGTGACGGGATCATGTGATA
>JACXGM010023844.1:0-16005 GCA_016801145.1 Umbra pygmaea
ACACACACCCACTGACTGACTGACACACACCCACTGACTGACTGACTGACTGACACACACCCACTGACTGACTGACTGACACACACCCACTGACTGACACACACATACCAACTTTGATCCAGATGACTAGATTGCTACCCTTCATTGTGTATCATCTATGATTATGTTAGTTACTGTAATTTGCACAATTAACATTTATTAACACTGGATTAGTATCCCCTAAACAGTTCGAGCTGTTGAGACCAAACCAACTTTGTTTCAGATGATTTTGCCCTTACTACTTAAAAGTATTAAATGTGTATCATGTATGATAATCTATGATTATGATTGTTAATTAATTAATCAATGCAATTCTGGGTGAGTTCAGATTGGTGTCATCTTTCTATAAAAAATATGCACGCTTTGTGTGGTTTCACGCAATACTGATAATTGCAACACATTTGCGCATGTATGATGGTGCACGTTAATTGAGGGTGCACGTTTTATGAGCTAAAATACGGTGTTCTTTTTTTCCTCAGAAAAAGGAAGGCTGATGAGGTGGATGGAGAGGGGGCATCGAAGAAGAAGAAGCAGAAGGAAGAGGATGAGAAAAATAAGAAGCTGGAGCTACAGATGAAGGTTGACTCTTTTGTTGTATACATCCATCAGATTGGTAATATACTGCCATTGTACGTTTCTGTGTATATGTATAGCCCTATATGTTTTCTAAATGCCCCCCTCACCTCGTGCAGGAGCAGAGTCAGTTGATCTGGGGCATCAAGGATAAACTGAGGCAGTTCTGTTCAACCAATGACATGAAGGAGCTGCTCATAGCCAATGGACAGGAAGTGCCTTCGGGAGAGTCCAATGTAAGGAGGATCATTAATTTACTGGCCTTCAGTTTTTTGTCAGTGCCATTGCAGACAGGATTTTATAGCCTAGTCAATTAGTTCATCAGAGGGCAGTGCAAATTTGCTCATCACCACCTATGGTTGGCTCCTTGTAAAAACCTTTGGCAGGGTGGGAAAAATGCTTTTTGTCATTCTATGTTTTTTGGTCTGGTTTGATTGTTTGTGGTGTGGATCATGAGTCAAACAGCCATGTTTGATTAACAGGTTGTGGACAGCCTAGCTGACTGCATGGCCTTTGGTGTACTGAAACCTTGCGAGGAGTGCCAGGGCCAGCTGGTATTCAAGAGTGATGCGTACTACTGCACTGGGGACATCTCTGCCTGGACCAAGTGCGTGTTCAAAACCCAGCTGCCAAACCGCAAAGACTGGGTCACCCCCAAGGTAGGCCCCATCATCTAGGACAGGGGTCACCAAACCCTTCCATGGAGGGCCTAGTGTATGCAGGTTTTTGCTTTCACCTTGTACAAGGCTGATGGAGTAGCTAAGTAATTGGTTAGGATCTCCACTCACCTGGCAGCCTAGGTCTTAATTTGGCTCTTATATTGAAGGGAAAGACCAAAAACCAGCAGACACTATGCCCTCCATGGAAGGGTTGAGACCCCTGGTCTAGGATCATTGTCTGTACAACATCTGTTCATTATGGCAAAAAGCCTTAGCAATAGAGAAAAAGCACAGAGGGAACTTTCTTATCAGGAATTCCAAACCATCCCCTTCTTCAACCCCCAGGAATTCCATGAAATAACCTTTCTCAAGAAGTTCAAGTTCAAGAGACAGGACCGTGTGTTCCCCAAGGAGGCCCCGCCTCCTCCCCCAGCCAACTCTGCAGCCAGTGTTGTCTCCAGTGCTCCCAGTAGGCCCCTCCCACAGGGTGCCCCTGCAGGTAAAAAAGAGACATAGTCCAAATCAGAGGCGTCATGCCCATTGAAACATGGCATGCCCCCTCAGATGTTTGAGCCAAGTGGATTTTCCTTTTAATATCAGTATTTGTGGGCACCTGTTTCCATGTGTCGTGCACACTGTGCCCCCTTAATAAAATAGGTGCATGACGCTTCTGGTCCAAATAATGCCTACTCTCACTGATGCTGTAAAAAAAGGTGAACCTCAAAATTAGATCTGCCATTTTAGTCAGTAAGTAGGAATATAACGATCTTGGTAGTCAATATTTATGGATGTTAAACAAAATAAAAGGTGATAGGCAATCCATCAATAATATAATATTAGCAAAATATTTTATTTAAATCAAAGTTGGTAGAATCATGTAGATTATAAAGGTTTTGTAATTATGTAAAGCATCACAGTATAATAGAAGACTACTTGGCAAAAAGAAACCCAATATAGTTATGGCTAAGCGATAGATGGGAATGAAAAGATCTAATTGAAGGGCGGGATAAATAACAATAAAAGCAGTACTGGTATAAGGCAAGTAAGTTTTTAGAGGTAGAGCAGTTGGAAGTGGATAGAAAATATAAACTGGGATAGATATTAGATAATTATATTGGGTGAAAATGGTTAGGATGGGGGGTAGTAAATATAGGGAAATGTGGCATGCTGCAGTGGGGGGGGGGAAAAATAATAAAATAAAGGGGATGGAAAGGATGCAAGTACATTGATTAAAGCAATATTCAATTTGTAGCATTAAAGCTGATCCTACTTCAAAAAACAAGAACAAATTATATATATATATATATTTGGCTATTCTGAGCCTTTGCTGACAATTTTATTGTAGTGTTTTCAAGGTTTGAAAGTGCTTGAATTTTGGATAGATTTCTTGAAACTACTTGAAATTGTAATTGCATCATTTTCAAAATAATTCACTGTCCGAGGTCTTTTCATCCGAGGTCTTAAATTTCATTAAGTAAGGTCTTAAAAAGGTTTTACCCTTGTTAATTTCCAAAAACGCTTGCCGCAGAAAGAAAAAGTATTGAGTCGTAGCCTACAAAGTGGAGTCATGAATATTGAGTGTCGATGTTAATTAGGAACTAAAGTATATTTTGCGTAGTAATCGTTGTGGTTGATTACGGGGAAAACTCCAGAGTCTTGAAGAAATATACTTTGCCGTCGCTTAAGTCCTTCTCACAAATGGCTTTGCCAAGTCTACACTCAAAGTGTCATGATTGCAGACACGTTGAAAACAGTTTCGTACTTCTCAACAACACAAAGCCTTATGAATTTAACCTTCACTTTATTGAGGTGGACTAGAAGCTGCAAAACAGATGAATACTGTCAGTCTATTTTGAAGGATCACACAGGGGAAGCAATTACCCAGGGACTGAAGGACACACTCGCCTCCTGGGATCTGACTGTATATAGCTAAGCCACAAACTTGAATGGATGGACACAACTACAATGTTTGGCTATAGACAACACCTGCCTATAGGTATATAGATGTAAACGATGACAAAGTGATTTACCATGACAGTTAAAAGAAAAAGTAAATTTAGTATTATTAGTATGAATACAATTCACATGCAGTTATTGTGCAAACTAATGTCATTAAATGTAACAGTGCTAATTTTAGTTTTTTTACAGTAAAACTCTGGACAACAGGTCTTCTGTAGTTGGACAAGGTGATCTGAATGTGCTCATGATGGATATGTTGATGAATATGTTGCCTAATTACCATGATAAAGTTGTTTAAATAATTTTAAAATAATTTTACACTTTGTAAAGGCCCTAAGAGAAAAATACTTGTTTTTAATTCCCTTATCATTACAATTATTACCAAATTATACTTGGGGTCCGTGTGGTGTAGTGGGCTAAGATGCTGCTTTTGCAGGGCAGTCTACATAACGATAGTCATGGGTTCAAGCCTTCCCCGGGCCTCCTGCATGCGGATAATTGGGAAGGAAAAAACATCTGGAAAAATCATAAAGAAAAAAATTTCAAATTATCATGAAAATACATTTTGTTCATGTTGCCCAATGCTAGGACACATGTACTGCTGTAATTGTTTTGCTTTACTAACTAATTGCACCTGGGTTTACCCATTTTGGGAAATTTCTAAATAAAACCTAAATGACCAGGTAATGGGAGTTTATAACAAACTAGTTACCATAATGAATAATTTTCTATTCTTTCTATTAGTTTCATAGATCATGGGTTAATAATGAACTCCCGTTATTGGTAATTTTGTTCTTAATCAGGAACTTCCCAAAACCTGTGAACTCTGCCGCACTTAGTTTGGAATGCACAACATTTACCTCTGTTCACCTACCATGTTGTGATGAGGGAAAAATACATTATTGGATGTCGTTTTTTGGTTACACAAACAATAAACACAGATTTTTTATTTTTTGGCAAATTTAAATCGGGCCAGTAATAATTCAGTTTGGGCCAGTAAATTTTAGACCAACTGGCCCAAAAAAGTTAACGTTGGACTCTGAATGCCACAGATGTCGCAAGTTTTGAGGGAGCGAAACTGACAACTCCCAAGCAGTGATTTAAAGCCACAACAGGTGCATTCAGCACCATGGCCAGCTCAGCAGCCTAAGGAATCACAAACAGGCTGTGGTGCTGAATCCCCCTGGTACACCAGGTGGGTTTATGATGAGGTAGAACAGACAAGCAGCAAGCTCCAGGCCTCGTAGAGTAAGAATTGAGTGTACCTGGTTTACGGTTTACAGATGTTTATTTTGTGAAAGATAAAGCTGAAATCCTCCACTTTATCCTCAAATTAGGCTTTTCCATACCGTACCACAAATAATAAGTTTTGGATTGTTTCCATCTTCCCCAAGTCCACTTGTTGCCAAGTTGAGTTTTTTTATGTCAAAAATACCTGGTAATCGCTCGAGATAATGCAGGCCAGAGATTCTAAATATATCTTCCCTTTTATGCACTTATCCAAAACATTACATAATAGAGTAGCATTTTAATTATTTTCTTTATTTTGTCATGGCAACAAATTGCAATTTGGCAATTGCGGGTCTGTCTTTAATATGCATTTTAGGCATTTCCTTTTGTATGTAACAAACCACTACATGTTGTTAGGGCAGTAGTTCCCAAACCTTTTAGCTCAAGCCGCCCTTTTCATTTTAGTCACTGCTTTCGCCCCATTTTTTTCATTAACGTATTCTCAATCTGTTTCCATGCTCATAATTTATAACATGGATGAGCCTGACACAGGGAACACAGCTAATACATACAAATACAAAAATTAATTTCAATAGGGGTGTGCCAATATCATTGTTAAATTTGATCCAACTTGATTTTTGTATTCGTAAAGCATAATACCACATTCTATATTTGTAATGCCCCAGGAGGCAGGGTTAGTGGGAATTGGGAAGGAAGGAAAACAGGGCATGTATTGGTCAATGGAAAATGGGAATTATGTCTTGTTTAATTTAAAAAACCAATGTGTTTGAGTACAAAGACAAAAGAAATCTGTGTTCCTGTCCAAGTGCTTACGGACTGCACTGTATATGCTGTTTTCTTCTAGACAAGCCTCTGACAGGGATGAAGCTGCTGGCTGTCGGCAAGTTGAAAAAGAACAAAGATGAGCTGAAATCTACCGTGGAAGAGCTGGGCGGGAAGATCACCGGCACAGCCAGTAAGGCGTCTCTCTGCCTCAGCACAAAGAGTAAGTAGCCAATCAGCAAGAGAAAGTTGTTGGATTCCACCAGTACAGTAATGCATGCAGTATCAATCCTAAGATATGTGTGAATGTAGTAAAGATGCATTGGA
Source organism: Umbra pygmaea (assembly GCA_016801145.1). NCBI lineage: Eukaryota > Metazoa > Chordata > Actinopteri > Esociformes > Umbridae > Umbra > Umbra pygmaea. The sequence continues at coordinate 5,571 of JACXGM010023844.1, forward strand.
TGTCATTGTATTGCTAAGTTTAACGTCAATGGTCTGTAATCTCCTTCGCTCACACAGAGGAGGTAGAAAAGATGAGTAAAAAGATGGAGGAGGCAAAGGAGGCCGGTGTTCGGGTAGTTTCCGAGGACTTCCTCACAGACATCAAATCATCGGGCAAGGCCCTGCAGGAGCTGGTTTCCCTGCACGCTATATCCCCCTGGGAGTCCCAGGTCAAACTGGAGGCCCAGGCTATGGCCGTGCCCTCCAAGTCCGGTGCCATGGCTGCCAAGAGCACGAAGAAGATGAAAGAAGAAGAAGAAGGTATGGGATAGAGCATAAATTTATTTTAGCTTACTTTTGTGATAGATTATATTAATACAGCCTGGTACAGAAAGTATGGTAGTCAGAGGTCAGTTCCACAATCTCTTTTCCACCTTTTCAGGTGGTAACAAGGCCAGTAAAAAGATGAAGCTTACTGTGAAAGGAGGGGCAGCTGTTGACCCAGATTCAGGTCTTGAAAACAGTGCCCATGTCTTGGATCAGAATGGCAAAATATTCAGTGCCACATTAGGTCTGGTGGATATCGTTCGTGGAACCAACTCCTACTACAAACTGCAGCTGCTGGAGGATGATGTGCAGAAACGGTTAGTCTGTGGTCCAGTGATCCAAGACGCTGCCTCTGGTGCACACATACCGCTGCAGCATGGACTCAAATATGGCCTAATCCATGTTCAAAAAACGCCCTGCCGTCTTTTCCACTATGCATGAGATACCCAAAAATATTGTTATAATAATAAAAAATACTTTTTGGCTACTCTCTCTTTCTTGCTTCTATCTCTCCTTTGCCTTTTCCTGTAGGTACTGGGTGTTCCGCTCCTGGGGCCGGGTGGGTACCACCATCGGGGGCAATAAGCTGGATAAATTCCACGATAAGAACACTGCCATGGATAACTTCTTGGGAGTGTATGAAGAGAAGACGGGCAATGCCTGGGGCTCTTCGAATTTTACCAAATATCCCAACAAGTTCTACCCACTGGAGATTGACTATGGACAGGTACAGCTGGAACACATGCATTTCGTTGAGAAATGTTTACTATTGACTTTATCTTGATTAGCCAATATAGTCTGTCATACATCATTGGATGTTTCCTCCCACCAGGATGAGGAGGCAGTGAAGAGGCTGACAGCCAGTGCCGGTACCAAATCTCTACTTCCTAAGCCTGTCCAACAACTCATCAGGACCATCTTTGATGTAGAGAGCATGAAGAAGGCTATGGTGGAGTTTGAGGTGATTTGTTATGTTGACATTGTTCAATTTTTATCTTCCTCAGACCTTTTTCCCCCCTAATATCGGTGCATTGTGTGAGTAATCTATTGTTTCCTGTCAGATTGACCTCCAGAAGATGCCTCTGGGTAAGCTAAGTAAGAGGCAGATCCAGAGTGCCTATACGCTGCTCAGTGAGGTGCAGCAGGCCGTATCAGACGCTTCCCCAGAGTCCCACATTCTAGACTTGTCCAACCGTTTCTACACCCTCATACCTCATGACTTTGGAATGAAGAAACCACCTCTGCTCAGCAACCTGGACTATATTCAGGTGAGGTTGCTTGTTTTATCTCCCTCGCTCATCCACTTTCTCGCTACCCCCTATAAAGAGAACTGGAATTGACACAGTTTAGTTTCTTTTCAAATCAATACCTCCTCTATTGAATTATGTTTTACTTATTTTGTTAATAGTAAGTATGATAGATTATTTTAACCCATTATATACGATTGCTGTTCAGGCTAAAGTCCAGATGCTGGACAACCTGTTGGACATCGAGGTAGCCTACAGTCTACTAAGAGGGGGAGCAGATGATAACAAGAAGGACCCTATCGACATCAACTACGAGAAACTCAAAACCAAGATTGAGGTACAGGCCTGGATATAACAATCCTCTTTTTCGTAATGAGCATGCAGTAAAAGTTCTGAAAAGTCAACATGCTGGTTATGTCATTCATCATCCAGGTTGTAGACAAGACTACAAAGGAGGCAGAGATTATTCTACAGTATGTAAAAAACACACATGCTGCTACACATAACACCTACACACTGGAAGTTGAGGAGGTAAGATGTTCCTGAGAATATGGTTTTATACTCTGCAATTGATTCAGTGCTGCTTTTGCCATTAGAAGTATTCTCTGGCATTTTCACCAATTGTATTATGTTGTGTCTATTATGTGGTGTCTTTACACTCCCTTAGATCTTCAAGATCATTAGAGAGGGAGAGTACCAAAGGTACCGCCCATTCCAGGATCTGCCCAATCGTCAGCTGCTGTGGCATGGTTCCCGTACCACCAACTATGCCGGTATCCTATCTCAGGGTCTGCGCATTGCCCCGCCTGAGGCCCCTGTGGTAAGTGTCCACTTTTCTATTTGGCACCACATAAAGATGTCTGACACTTACAATGAACTAAATAATGTTTTAAAACTCCCAGTTTGACCTGGATTTGTAATATGGTATTTATATGTACATGTTCTCTAAATAGAATCGCTGTCAGAACTCCATAAACCATGAAATTACAAATGTAATTAAAATGTAATGTTGGGTGGTTTTGATGACATGGGGCACAAATGACAAAGCACAATACATGGAATGTTACACAATTGTCTGGGACTGGTTTTACCTCAATAGTGCCACATCTACAACAACTGGCCAAAGTTGTGGATTGCATCTTTAATGGGCACAGTTCAAAATTTTATTTATTCATTAAGGCTGGTCCAGATGGAAAATATGTGTAGTATTTTGTGATGAATAACTAGTGTTCAGTTTCAGTTTCACTGTTTTCTTTAAACTTTTCAGACGGGTTACATGTTTGGCAAAGGTGTGTATTTTGCTGACATGGTGTCCAAGTCCGCCAACTACTGCCACACCTCCCAGTCCGACCCTGCTGGCCTCATTCTACTGGGAGAGGTTGCACTCGGAAACATGTGAGTGATGGCACATGATATTACAGGAACATTCCAGACCCCTACACAGCTCAAATACTTCTCAGCACGTTTGGTAATTCCCAACTCAGCCACTATGGGCCCTATTTTAATTATCTAAGCGCACGGTGTGAAGCGCATGGCGCAAGTGCCCTTTGGGCATGTCCAAACCCACTTTTGCTAGTTTGACGGCGGAAAAAAGGTTCCATGTGTTTTGGGCGTAACATGCAATAAACCAATCAGAGATTCATCTCCCATTCCCTTTAAGAGCTGCTATTATGATTGTGGATTTGCACCATAATATTTTTAATCTTTTGCATGTTTGTGTGATGCTCCGCTTCCCTGTGTGTGTGCAACAAGCATAGTGCACACGCGCTGTGCATACGCCTAGGTGCATTTGACTAATTTGCTGTTAATATAAACAACACCTACAGCGCCATTGCCTTCAGACCAGGTTTTTGTTGGTCAATGGAGCGATCAGTTTCTGATGCGTCAAGATAGCAATACACCGAGAGTTATCCTGATCACACCTCCCTGTTAGACCAGCACGGCCATGGGCGCAAATATGAGCGCAGGTGTATTTGCTATTTAAACGACGCGGTCGCCGGACGGGAAATTGACAACTGCGTTGGTCAAACTAGCAACGACACATGCGTTCGGGCTTTGCGCTGTGTTGCGCCGGGTGCAAGATAGGGCCCTATAAGTGTTTGGAATTTCACACAGTTACATCATCACAACATTTTCAAAACTACAGCTATACTACAGTTCTCTTGATTTCCTAATCTTTATTTGTCCAGTTTTATTTTTCAATCAACTCGATTTAAAGATTGACTTGATTCAAAACTACCAGTTTATAGATTTGAAAATATTGCATTGACATCACTTAGCAAAATTCCAAATATCTACGGTGGCTGAGTTGGGAGTTACCGAACATGCTGAAAAGGTGTTTTTAATGACTGTCATGTTGTAAAACATGACCGGTACTATGATTTTGAGCTGTTTAGGGTTCTGGAGTGATCCTTTGGGTACGCTACAAATATTACCTGTTTCATGTAATTTCATCAACCATTGTTATGTTTTGTTCAGGCATGAATTAAAAAAAGCATCCCACATCACAAAACTACCCAAAGGAAAACACAGTGTGAAAGGTAAGGCTTGATTTTTACATCATATATAGAAGCAATGAAATGCAGAATGCTTTTCTGAAATATTTTGATATCAAGTTATGTTATAATATTCTTGAATCACTATTTTCTTCATTCTCTCCCTGTAAGGTTTGGGTAGAAACGCCCCTGATCCTAGTGCCACTGTTGATTTAGACGGTGTGCAAGTGCCTCTGGGAAAAGGAATCAACACCAATATTGATGACACAAGTCTGCTATACAACGAGTATCCTTTTCTTCCTATGAGGATGTGAGACTATCTTCTAAATCTGAGTTTCGTAACTTTCCCAACCAACTTGTCATCCAAGAATGCACTGTCAAATATGTGTATTAGTGTCAGTTATCCTGTTGGGGGTGGTCTCTTCCAGAATGACAATGCCCCCATCCACAGGTCACGAGGGGTCACTTAATTGTTTGATGAGTTTTTAAATAATATGAATTACATGTTATGGCCTTCGCAGTCACCAGATCTTAACACAATTAAACTACCTTGGAAGACTTTGGCCTGACATGTTAGATAGCTCTCCAGCATCTAGAGATGCCATGGTGAACCCTATGCTGCCTGCAACATCATCCAGTATGACTGGTTTGGCGGTGGGTCAGTGATGATCTGGGGAGGCATATCCTTTGAGCGTCGTACAGACCTCCCTGTGCTAGCCAACGGAACCCTGATTGTTGTTAGCTACCGGGATGAAATCCTCACCCATCGTCAGAAGTTATGCAGGTGCAGTGGGCCCTGGGTTCCTCATGGTGCAGGACAATGTTCCTGAATGATGAAGACATTGATTGCATTGACTGGCCCGCACGTTTCCCAGTTTTTAATCCAATTGAGAACCTCTGGGAGGTTAAGTATTGGTTCATCCAATGCCACTAAGTAGCACCACAGACTGTCCAGGAGCTCACTTATGCCCTGATTCAGGTCTGGAATCCCCCTGGGACCAGCCACCATTTCATCTCATGTTGTCGGAAGTGCAAACAGGCACATGGGGCCATTGAGACCTGATGTGTGATTTGAGTGCCCTTAATTATTTTTTTTGCAGTGTATATTGTGGCCCCACCCTGTACTCTCCTTGTCTCTATTTCCCTTAACATCCCCTCCAGATACATTGTGTATGACGTGGCACAAGTGAACCTGAAGTACCTACTGAAGATCAAGTTCAACTACCAGACATCCCTGTGGTAAAAATGGGTTGTAGTAGACCAACAGGACCACTCCAGAAAGGTCCAGCCATTTAAGTCGCAACCTCACTACTTCCAGTCCCCACCATGCAACAGAGGATATCTTTGTCCCCGGACTGAAGACCTTCCTAGCCTAATACCATGTTCTGTATTCATTCTATAGTTAAAATCTTAATCACTATACGAATGCTTTTTGCAATAGCTGCTGGCCTTTATTCTGAAGGATTTAAGTACAGGCCTTTGTTTTGAGCAGCTCTGTACCAATTTCAGTCTTTATTAACTTACAATTGGTTAAAAAGATTGGATCCTGAGGTCAGAGTTCACTGATCAAGAGTAGCAGGATTTTGCCAATTTTGGTCATTGGAAGACACAAACTGTGATAAGCTACAATTGAACAGTAAAGTTTTGATTATTATTAACCTAGTTCTAAGCAGAACGTAGTAGAAGGAATGTTACTGTACTTTTTTTAAATGGTTAAAATGATGCAATTAGTTTCCCAAGGAGTAAGTTCTGTTCAGCCATCCCAGTCCTTTTCATTCTAGCCGAGTGTTAATTATGGTATAGATCAGCCGCGGTCGGTGGATCTTAATTGGGGAGGACGGGCTCGTATTACGCTCGGCACCGGAGTGAATGGAATGGTCCGCAACGAACAAAACCAATTGTTTTTTTGATTTGCACACATTCCATTCACTCCGGTTCTGAGCGTAATACGAGCCCGTCCTCCCCAATTAAGATTCACCGACCGCGGCTGGTATAGATATTGGCGGATATTACTAGAACTGTAGTTACCGGTAATACAAATGTTACGATAAATGCTTTATAAGGTGTCAATATTAAGTTTAACCTATATAATGTTTTTCGTCTCAATTTCATGAAGGTTGATAAAGTAAAAAGTGTTTGTGCTGACAGCCTTTAGTACATTTTGTAATATAACTGATTTATTATAAGATATTGTTGTTTTTCCTCAATCCAGTGTATCATCCCCTACTCCAAAAAACAGAATAAAGCAAAAAAAAAAACAAGATGGCCCACTTATTGCATGTAAGCCATTAGGGGTTGTCCTATTAGCCCTTCATGAAACCACGGGAGATGCTTTCTAGCCGTTGATGAGCTCCTGCGTGGTCAGACAATTTATCACGCGCTCTTATGAGTGTATTTTTTGTTATATACATACATGTTTTTTTATATAACACACACGCATACGGTATATACACTCACCTAATGGATTATTAGGAGCACCCGTTCAATTTCTCATTAATGCATTTATCTAATCAACCAATCACATGGCAGTTGCTTCAATGCATTTAGGGGTGTGGTCCTGGTAAAGACAATCTTCTGAGCTCCAAACTGAACGTCAGAATGGGAAAGAAAGGTGATTTAAGCAATTTTGCTCCACTAAAAACCTCCACTACAAATAGGAAAAAGAGGCTACACTTTGCAAGATCCCACCAAGTTGAATACTAAAAAAATGTTTCCTGGTCTGATGAGTCTCGATTTCTGTTGAGACATTCAGATGGTAGAGTCAGAATTTGGCATAAACAGAATGAGAACATGGAACCATCATGCCTTGTTACCACTGTGCAGGCTGGTGGTGGTGGTGTAATGGTTTGGGTGATGTTTTCTTGGCACATTTTAAGCCCCTTAGTGCCAATTGGGCATTGTTTAAATGCCACGGCCTACCTGAGCATTGTTTCTGACCATGTCTATCCCTTTATGGCCTCCATGTAACCATCCTCTGACGGCTACTTCCAGCAGGATAATGCACCATGTCACAAAGCTCAAATCATTTCAAATTGGTTTCTTGAACATGACAATAAGTTCACTGTACTATAATGGCCCCCAGTCACCAGATCTCAACCCAATAGAGCATCTTTGGGATGTGGTGGAAGTAACGGGAGCTTTGTGCCCTGGATGTGCATCCCACAAATTTCCAACTGCAAGATGCTATCCTGTCAATATGGGCCAACATTTCTAAAGGATGCTTTCAGCACCTTGTTGAATCAATGCCACATAGAATTAAGGCAGTTCTGAAGGCGAAAGGGGGTCAAACACAGTATTAGTATGGTGTTCCTAATAATCCTTTAGGTGAGTGTATGTATTGCATTGATTGTGTGAAATCTACCGTAATGCAATGAATAGGTGCAAATGACCTTTTCTTACTTGCCATTAAAGGGGCAGTCTGCTAATGTGTGTAATGCAATGGCAATAAACTGACTGCGAGTTTCTTGTGACTTTTTTTATTTCATATTTCTTCCTGAAACTTCAGCAATGTAGCCAGGTAATGTCAGTCAATATTTATTTATTTTTTGTTTTATATACAGCAGATTATAACCTTAGATGTGATAAATTCACAGCAAGTTGAATATTTTTCTTTATCATTTATATTGTATGGGGGGGAAAAAAATCAAAAAAAAAAAGTATTTGGTCCCCTACAAACAAGCAAGATTTCTGGCTCTCACAGACCTGTATCTTCTTTAAGAGGCTCCTCTGTCCTCCACTTGTTACCTGTATTAATGGCACCTGTTTGAACTTGTTATCAGTATAAAAGACACTTGTCCACAACCTCAAACAGTCACACTCCAAACTCTACCATGGCCAAGACCAAAGAGCTGTCAAAAGACACCTGAAACAAAATTATAGACCTGCACAAGGCTGGGAAGACTGAACCTGCAATAGGTAAGCAGCTTGGTGTGAAGAAATCAACTGTGGGAGCAATTATAAGAAAATGGAAGACATACAAGACCACTGTTAATCTCCCTCGATCCGGGGCTCCACGCAAGATCTCCCCCTGTGAGGTCAAAATGATCAAAAGAACGGTGAGCAATAATCTCAGAACTACAAGGGGGGACCTAGAGAATGACCTGCAGAGAGCTGGGTCCAAAGTAACAAAGGCTACCATCAGTAACACACTACACCGCCAGGCACTCAAATCCTGCAGTGCCAGATGTGTCGCCCTGCTTAAGCCAGTACATGTCCAGGCCCGTCTGAGGTTTGCTAGAGAGCATTTGGATGATCCAGAAGAGGATTGGGAGAATTTCATATGGTCAGATGAAACCAAAATTGAACTTTTGGGTAAAAACACCACTCGTCGTGTTTGGAGGAGAAAGAATGCTGAGTTGCATTAAAATAACACCATACCTATTGTGAAGCATGGGGGTGGAAACATCATGCTTTGGGCCTGTTTTTCTGCAAAGGGACCAGGACGACTGATCCGTGTAAAGGAACGAATGAATTGAGCCATGTATCGTGATATTTTGAGTGAAAACCTCCTTCCATCAGCAAGGGCATTCAAGACGAAACGTGGCTGTCTTTCAGCATGACAATGATCCCAAACACACCGCCCGGGCAACAAAGAAGTGGCTTCGTAAGAAGTGTGGCCTAGCCAGTCACCAGATCTCAACCCCATAGAAAATATTTGGATGGAGTTGATAGTCTGTTTTGCCCAGTGACAGCCTCAAAACCTCACTGCTCTAGAAGAGATCTGCATGGAGGAATGGGCCAAAATACCAGCAACAGTGTTTGAAAACCTTGTGAAGACTTACAGAAAACATTTGACCTCTGTCATTGCCAACAAATGGTAAATAACAAAATATTGAGATTAACTTTTTTTATTGACCAAATACTTATTTTACACCATAATTTACCAATATATTCATTAAAAATCCTACAATGTGATTTTCTGGATTTTTTTTCATTTTGTCTCTCATAGTTGAAGTGCACCTATGATGAAAATTACAGGCCTCTCTCATCTTTTTAAGTGGGAGAACTTGCACAATTGGTGGCTGACTAAATTCGTTTTGGCCCAACTGCAAATAAATGTTTAATTGCATCACAATTGTCCATCTACAGGTCCTTCTCAAGAAATTAGCATATTGTGATAAAGTTCATTATTTTCCATAATGTAATGATAAAAATTAAACTTTCATATATTTTAGATTCATTGCACACCAACTGAAATATTTCAGGTCATTTATTGTTTTAATACTGATGATTTTGCCATACAGCTCATGAAAACCCAAAATCTCAAAGTATTAGCATATTTCATCTGACCAATAAAAGAAGTGTTTGTAATACAAAAAAAAGAAAAAGTCAACTTTCAAATATTTATGTTCAGTTATGCACTCAATACTTCGTTGGCAATCCTTTTGTAGAAATGACTGCTTCAATGCGGCGTGGCATGGAGGCAATCAGCCTGTGGCACTGCTGAGGTGTGATGGAGGCCCAGGATGCTTCGATAGCGGCCTTAAGCTCATCCAGAGTGTTGGGTCTTGCGTCTCTCAACATCCTCTTCACAATATCCCACAGATTCTCTATGGGGTTCAGGTCAGGAGAGTTGTCAGGCCAATTGAGCACAGTAATACCATGGTCAGTAAACCATTTACCAGTGGTTTTGGCACTGTGAGCAGGTGCCAGGTCGTGTTGAAAAATGAAATCTTCATCTCCATGAAGCTTTTCAGCAGATGGAAGCATGAAATGCTCCAAAATCTCCTGATAGCTAGCTGCATTGACCCTGCCCTTGATAAAACACAGTGGACCAACACCAGCAGCTGACATGGCACCCCAGACCATCACTGTGGGTACTTGACACTGGACTTCAGGCATTTTGGCATTTCCTTCTCCCCAGTCTTCCTCCAGACTCTGGCACCTTGATTTCCGAATGACATGCAAAATTTGTTGTTGTTTTGTTGTGCTGCTTCTTTGTAGCCCAGGTCAGGCGCTTCTGCCGCTGTTTCTGGTTCAAAAGTGGCTTGACCTGGGGAATGTGGCACCTGTAGCCCATTTCCTGCACACGCCTGTGCACGTTGGCTCTGGATGTTTGTACTCCAGACTCAGTCCAATGGTTCCGCAAGTCATCCAAGGTCTGGAATCGGTCCTTCTCCACAATCTTCCTCAGGGTCCGGTCACCTCTTGTCATTGTGCAGCGTTTTTTGCAACACTTTTTCCTTCCCACAGACTTCCCACTGAGGTGCCTTGATACAGCACTCTGGGAACAGCCTATTTGTTCAGAAATTTCTTTCTGTGTCTTACCCTCTTGCTTGAGGGTGTCAATGATGGCCTTCTGGACAGCAGTCAGGTCGGCAGTCTTACCCATGATTGCGGTTTTGAGTGATGAAACAGGCTGGGAGTTTTTAAAAGCCTCAGGAATCT
>JACXGM010023845.1:0-16005 GCA_016801145.1 Umbra pygmaea
GCTGTAAAGAATGGACCAGCTCAGGGGCTGTAAAGAATGGACCAGCTCAAGTGCTGTAACCGATGCGACAGCTTGGGGGCTGTAATGAATGGGCCAGCTCAGGGGCTGTCACAAACCTGCAATCTCTGGGATTGTAACAGAGATGCTAGATCCAGGGTTGTAACGACTTGGCAAGCTCGGGGGCTGTAAAGGATCTGCCATATCAGGGTCTGTAACATATGGGCCAGCTTAGAGATTTTAACGGATGGGTCTGCAATTAGCAATGCAGAGACCCAAGCAGCTATTCTCCCTTCCAGACCAGATGGCTGTGAGCTGGGACCCCAGGGTTAGATGATGCTTCTGCAATGTCAAGGTTAACACACACATACAAATATGCACGCCACTCACCCACGCACACAAACACACATATATTACAGTTCTCTGTCTTCATACATCAAATGTGGGTGCAGTGTTTAGCCCAGCTCACTGCCTAGAAAAGGCATCTTATAAAGACAGGTAGGAAATAGAACAGCTTCATAAAACAAGGAATACTGTAGTTGTCTGTAAGGTTATAGCCTATAGTCTTAGGTGATTAGTAGTGTGCTGCTCCTCACTGTGTGTAGGATATCAGATGTGTTTTCTATAAGGACTAGTGCCATCAGCCATGGTCACTTCAACAGATCGGCTGACTTAAGTGGGATGTCAGTTACCTGACATCCATTTGAAATTGCTTTCCAGATGAAAAGTCTGGCTTTGCTAAAAACATAATTGGTTTAAAAGTGACCATAAGAGACAATAATAATAATAATCAGACAATAAGAGTTTCAACCATTATCTAGCCCATGGGTACTCATCCCTGCTCCTGCGAGTCGCCATTTCGTAGGCTTTCATTCCAAACCAAATGTAGCACAGGTGACTGATAATTACCAGGATGAAACGCTAACTCGGGAAAGTCGCAACTGGGGTTGGAATGAAAACTTACGGAATGGTGGAGCAGGAGCAGGAATGAGTATCCGTGATCTAGCCCATTGAATAAGTAAAGATGTGCAGGGATTGTGGGATGAAGGGTATGCAGGAGATAGAGATCACAGACAAAATGCTAGTGAGTAACCTCCACAGCCCCCCGTGTGTTTTGATAATGAGGTATACCTCTGATATTAAATGTATGACCTTGTATTCTTTCACACTGCAACTTTTCTTAAGTAAATTGAGCTCTTGGACCTGTTTTACCCAGCCAACTGTGTTTAGATTATTTTATAATTAGTTATCAAATTGCAATTAATATATTTTAAACACTCACTAAGTAATCCAATCTACTAAATTACCTCAGCAGGCATCAAATGCCCTTTCTCGACTGCCATCCCAGTCATTATATAATAATATAACAAAATAGCCTTTTGTAGCATATTCATGGGATTTTATTAGAAGAGAAATAGGCATATTGCCAAGGGGCTTGTGTATGGCCCATTACACCCTGGAAGAGAAGGGATACACAGTAGTTGTGTAGCCAGAGTATGAAGCTATTAGTTAGATATTTGGTCATTCATTAGTGTGAAAATCCCCCTTCTCTTTCAGTCTCAAGGGTTGACTCTATACTAGTCGAAGAGCTTGTCCACAACACTCCATGTTTTGATATCGGTAACAGAGGGAAAGCAGTGTTCATTTTAAGCTAAATATTACCCAGTGTTCTTCCCTCTGTTTTCTTGTAGTTTTGTGTACTGCCAACCACACACACATCATATTACATGTTTACATTAATCTCATCCTTCTACTGTAGCTATTATAGAATAATGTCTTCACTGTGGCTCACCAGCTAACAGCATAATTCTAGCCCAAAACAACAGGGCTAGTGTTTCACCCTCAGCATGACACACACTAAAAATAGCTTTAGATTTAGACTGCACATTCATAACTGTCAAACAAAAAACTAAAGTTAATGGATTATGAAATGTTTGGTGCTCCATGCTGTGCACCGCCGTCACTAGGCACAGAATTGAGCACTTTATTAGGTTTACATTTTTAGACAGTAAAAGCATACCTATGCAAAAACAACAAAATGCAACGAAGATTGAATCATAGCGATTGAGTAAAAACACATTTACACTACAAACTGCATTGATGTACTGTATGCTGATTTGAAGAAAAGATCAATCATCTACCTTTGAATGCATGAATGCATGTTGAAAATCCTGCCATACGTACTAGGGCTGATTATGCAACCATTTGGATCAGTTATCTGTCAATTCTCGACAGTTTATAAGATCATCAGTCTCCACAGGAGTCCTTCACACTGCCTCATGTTTCACACTGGAATGTCTACTCAATAGCCTTGCAGTATCGTACAATTCTTTTAACAAGTACATAGAAACCTAGGTTAGTACTGGATTCTTAGGCTTGAAGATTATGGTGAAGAGAACAGTTGGCAGTGTGTTGGGTTTAAAGTTATGTTAAAGCTACGTATGGGAAAATAAGATAATAAATAATAATATCTCTCTACAGTAAAACTTTATTTAATTATTTGTGTCTTAGAATTAAACAGAAAGCTCAGATTCTGACTTTGTTTTTATAGGGAGATTAGAATTTGATGTTGTCAAATTAGAGTTAGTTTTATTAGAACTTGTTGGGTAATTTCAAGTGGGTATGTAAAATGGTTCAGGTTTGGCTTCAAAAACCCATAATCTAAAACAGTAAGATTTGAACCTACTCAGCAGCCTAAAGGGGTACAATTACAAAATTCTATATTTTGTCTATGTTTTAAATCATTTGAAGTAATTATCTGAAGATCTCACCAGAGAAGAGCTAGCGCGAAAGCTACATGAATGGGTTATATGGCTTTGTGCAGATGGGTGCGCTTGATACAACTTTGTGAAATAATGATTATTTGCATAAAAACAAATGTTCTTTCACAAAGACAACCCCCAAATTGGGAGCTTTTGGTATATAACATATAATAATTTTTCTGATAAAAGTCAGTTGCATGGTTTAAAACGTACCTTTCCTTACATCTGCCAAGGAGGAGGAAATTGACTTCTTTTTCGAAATTTACACTTTGCTTTCTCAATAATACATTCTCAATCATGTAGGATATCAGATTAAGAATGTCTAATTGATAGAGCGATGGTATGTTGTTTTTAGAAACTATTGAAGTATAAATTTGGAAGAAGACTGCATTTTTTACAACTTGAACGCAGCCTCTCACCACCACTGCGACCAGAAAGAAGCACGCGATATTGCTTTTCCTCCTACTTTGCAGAGATGATAGAAAATGTTTGAAACCAAACAAATTACATTTATCATACAAAATGTATATGTTATATACCAAAAACAATTATGCTTCCCAATTTGGGGGTTTTCACACAAATAATCATTATTTCGCAAAATTGTATCCAGCGCATTGATCTGCACAAAGCCATATACGGTAACCCCTTCACGTAGCACTCGCGCTAGCTCAATCTTGTTCTCCCTGAGCGAGAGAGCTGCCTGATGAGCTGGATAATTACTTCAAATGAGGAACATAGACAAATTATAGAATTTCATCATTGTTCCCTCATAAATGCCAATCCAATATACCTGACAATTTAAAATGAAACCTTCGCTGCAATATTTTTTGCTACAAATTCCAGTCTGATACAGTTTTTATCTCCTATGTCTAAGATCGAAAAGCCCTAGCAAACTCATAGTCTACAATTTTACTTTACATGGGAGAGAAGACCTAGGTCTCAGTCACAAAAAGCAGTTTATAAAAATGTAACATATTATTCCAGGCAAGTATACTCTGTCCCCATTTAGACAAACATCTACATTTGAAGTAGATCTGGTTTGTTGAATTTGCACGAACACCTCAAAGCATCCTGTGTCACCGAGGGCAAAAGAGGTTACATTTCACACAGCAAGTCATGGGTCTCCTTGAAGAACTTGAGAAAGAAACAGTGAGAAAAATAAATCTGAGGCTGCTGTAATGCCTCATGCTCTGTAACAGTGGCATTGCAGCTAGAACGTATTGGAATGTTCTGACTTTGTTCACACATCACATTGTGTTTGGAAATCATAGTGCAGTTCATAAACCAAAATGTACTTTATAAGTCAGAAATGCCATCTGAAGGGGTCAGAGTTCAAAGGTTAAGGGATGAACATGAATAAATCCAGGACGTTGTAAATGTTTATATAAAGATAGATGTCACGCTGATACTTATATGACTTTGAGCTCTGTTGTTTTAGCCTCTGTGTATCAAACTGTTGAGGAATTAATCTTCTGTTTTCTGATGACCTCCATATCAGATACATTCTTAATCAGATACACTCTAAACAAAGAGATCACAGATGTGAATGTAGTCAAGAGAGAAATGTGACTAACTTTACATACACTCTATGCACAATTATTAGGCAAGTCATTATTTTGACCCTATCATCATTATTATGCATATGTTCCAACTCCAAGCTGTATAAACTGGAATGCTTATTGGATTTGAGCATATCAGGTGATGTGTATTTGTGTAATGAGGGAGGGTGTGGCCTAAGGAGGTCAATACCCTATATCAAGGTGTGCATAATTATTAGGCAGCTTCTTTTCCTCAGGCAAAATGGGTCAAAAAGGAGATTTAACTGACTCAAAAAGAAAAGTCAAAAACTGTAAAAAGTCTGTCAGAGGTATGCAGCACTCACTAAAGGCCGTAAAGATGAAATAATATTGACATGGCCCCCATCCTCACCTGACTTAAATCCTATTGAGAACTTCTTCAATGGACGATCTACAGTGAATGAAAACAGTACACTTCTCTGAACAGTGTCTGGGAGGCTGTGGTTGCTGCTGCACAAAAAGTTGATCGTTAACAGATCAGGAAGCCGACAGACTCCATGAATGACTGTTACTGAAAAGAACGGTGGCTATATTGGTCACGGATTTGTTTTGAAATGTCAGAAATGTTTACTTGTACATTTTGAGTTGTTTCGTTTATTATTCTTACTTTAACATATGAAAATCAACAGAGTGAGATGGGAAAAGTTTAGTTTTTCATTTAATTGCATAATTATCCTGCACACTAATATCTGCCCAACAATTCACCTTTGGCTAAGCCCCGCCCCCCTTAGTTACTGTTGCTACGTCCGACAACTTCATCTGGGCTCTGGTTTGGTATCAACATGGCTTATGCTGTGACAGCTCTTCCTGCTGAAATTTTATCAAACTTTTATGAAGCAGCAAATAAAGGGTCGATAAAGTAGGCAACAAGGGCTGCAATATGCGTTCGAAGGCTATATTCAAGACATACAGCTGAAACGCAAGGAACAAGAAGGCATCCAAATAGAGGCAAAAGCATACCGGTCACAGTCAAAAAATGAACCACCGCATATCCTACTAATCGAGACGGAGGCTGGTACTAACAATATCAAGGAGCAACACTGTTCATGCAAAGCTAGGTAGGTCTCTATTCACTTCTATAGTCGTTAGTACAAAGCAAACGGATTACGCGAGTATAACGTTGTATTTATTGGCAGCGTGTGCTAGCATATCAAGAACCGGTATGCTAGGTAACGTTAACATTAGCTGACACTTTTCAGGATTTGACTTCGGTTTTGGGAAGGGAAAAAAACTGATACCCCCCTCCAACCTCTCTGGGAAACGCGTATCTGTGTTAAAAATGCCCCAGGCACAACGTTTAACCATATTTTTGATAAAACTACAACGGTAATAACCTGCCGAGACCAAAAATATGAGACGCCTGTGTTAAAGTCAATAGAGCGCTGTGAAAAAAAGTGTTGGACCTTTGTGGGAGCTCGTTCTTGGCTGCGCTGTGATTGGTCAATCTACATTCTAGGGTGTGGCTTAGCCAAAGGTGAATTGTGTACACATAGATGTTCTCCAAAGAAAGCCAAGACCTCACTTTTACTTTCTTTACTGTTCAGGTTTGAGGTGTATTTACATTTTGGATTGACCGAGAGCACTGTAGTTGTTCAATAATAAAATGAATCCTCAAGAAAAACTTGTGCACACAGTGTAATTTACATTATCCACATATGAGATGAGAGCATCATAAGGGTTTGAATCAGCCCAATATTACTGTCCAGACCTGTTTTTATACACTGCTCAAAAACAATAAGGGAACACTAAGCTAACACATCCTAGATCTGAATTAATGAACTAATCGTATGAAATACATTCATCTTTACATAGTTGAATGTGCTGAAAACGATATCACACAAAAATTATCAATGGAAATCAAATTTATCAACCCATGGAGGTCTGGATATGGAGTCACACTCAAAATCAAAGTGGAAAACCACAACAACTTTGATGTACTGTCCTTAAAACAAGTCAAAATGAGGCTCAGTAGTGTGCGTGGCCTCCACATGCCCTTATGACCTCCATACAATGCCTGGGCATGCTCCTGATAAAGTGGCGGATGGTCTCCTGAGGGATGTCCTTCCAGACCTGGAGTTAAGCATCCGCCAACTCCTGGACAGCCTCTGGTGCAACGTGGGGTTGGTGGATGGAGCAAGACATGATGTCCCAGATGTGCTCAATCGGATTCAGGTCTGGCGAACGGGCGGGCCAGTCCATAGCATCAATGCCTTTCTCTTGCAGGAACTGCTGACACACTCCAGCTACATGAGGTCTAGCATTGTCTTGCATTTAGAGGAACCCAGGGCCAACCACACCAGCATATGTTCTCACAAGGGGTCTGAGGGTCTAATCTCTGTACCTAATGGCAGTCAGGCTACCTCTGGCGAGCACATGGAGGGCTGTGCAGTCCCATTACTGACCCACCCCCAAACTGGTCATGCTGGAGGATGTTGCAGGCAGCAGAACGTTCTCCACAGCATCTCCAGACTCTGTCACGTCTGTCACATGTGCTCAGTGTGAACCTGCTTTCATCTGTGAAGAGCACAGGGCACCAGTGGCGAATTTGCCAATCTTGATGTTCTCTGGCAAATGCCAAACGTCTTGCATGGTGTTGGGCTGTAAGCACAACCCCCACCTGTGGACGTCGGGCCCTCATATCACCCTCATGGAGTCTGTTTCTGACTGTTTGAGTGGACACATGCACACTTGTGGTCTGCTGGAGGTCATTTTGCAGGGCTCTGGCAGTGCTCCTCCTGCTCCTCCTTGCACAAAGGCAGAGGTAGCGGTCCTGTTGCTGGGTTGTTGCCCTCCTACGGCCTCCTCCACATCTCGTGATGTACTGACCTGTCTCCTGGTAGGGCCTCCGTGCTCTGGACACTACACTGACAGACACAGCAAACCTTCTTGCCACAGCTCGCATTGATGTGCCATCCTGGATGAGCTGCACTACCTGAGCCACTTGTGTGGGTTGTAGACTCCGTCTCATGCGACCACTAGTGTGAGAGCACCGCCAGCATTCAAAAGGTACCAAAACATCAGCCAGGAAGCATAGGAACTGAGAAGTGGTCTGTGGTCACCACCTGCAGAACCACTCCTTTATTGGGGTTGTCTTGCTAATTGCCTATAATTTCCACCTGTTTGCACAACACCATGTGAAATTGATTGTCAATCAGTGTTGCTTCCTGAGTGGACAGTGTGATTTCACAGTGTGATTGACTTGGAGTTACATTGTGTTGTTTAAGTGATCCCTTTATTTTTTTGAGCAGTGTATATATAAATACTGTATAATGTATTTGCATACATATATATTTTACAAATCTGAATTATAACAGTAGAATACTTACTATTTTCATGGTCCTCCACCACTTCAAACAATCTTGACTCACTCGTGTATCCATAGAGACCTATTGTGTGCAGAGCAACTTATCAATTGTCTAGTAGATGTTTCTCACCACTGCTGCTTAGTCGACATACATTACTTCATTAAGGTATATTTTATATTTTCTGAATAATCAAGAACAATCAACTTGAGTCGTGTTCTTTGTCTTCAGTCTAATCAGAATTGCCTGTAAAAAGAAATTGCCAAACTTGCCACATGTGTTATGAGCAAGTTTATTGTAACTACTGCAAAAACAACCATGTACATGACAACATGGTATTGCATTGCATAAAATTACGGTTATATCAACAGCACCGACTGTCTTCAGAAGATAGAAATAACAGGTATTTAAAAGTCATTGCTGAGTCTTTAACAATACAATTATTTACTGTATCTTGTAGAGCTTTTAACACTAGAAAGATAGGCTATATTCACCCTGCCCTGCCAATGAAATGTCATTTGAATCCAAACAGTCTTTTAATTATATTGTATATATGCAATTCTAAAAATAATCTTTCATTGTCTATATGCCTTGCGATAGAGGTTTTTGCAGTTGCCTTACCAAGCAGTGATGCAGCCTGTTCGAGAACATCATCCTAGAACATTTGAAGGATGTGAAGGCCAAACCCATAGACATAGAATGGATAGAAAGGCCATTGAACTGCTTGGCGTGGTCATTCGATTAGTACACAACGCACAACAAATCAGTTTAATGCGGAAGTAGGCTGCTAGATCTTTGCAATGGAATGGTACACATAAAAATGGCTGCCGCTCTGAACATTCTGCTACATTGATTTGAATTGGAATGGCCTTTCTTTCCATTCTACTTCTATGGCCAAACCTGTCTAGCATCCTAAACTGAGAGGCGCTAAGTTGCTTTCTTCTCAACAGTCTGGGTGGAGACAGGATTATTTGGAAAATCCATTCAATTTCTCATTAATGCAATTATCTACCCAACCTATCACATGGCAGTACCACTCATCTCCACTACAAATAGGAAAAAGAGACTACAATTTGCTAGAGCACACCAAAATTAGACAGTTGAAGACTGGAATAATGTTGCCTGGTCTGATGAGTTTCGATTTCTGTTGAGACATTCAGATGGTAGAGTCAGAATTTGAAGTAAACAGAATGAGAACATGGATCCATCATGCCTTGTTACCACTGTACAGGCTGGTGGTGATGGTGTAATGGTTTGGGGGATGTTTTCTTGGCACACTTTATGCCCCTTAGTGCCAATTGGGCATCATTTAAATGCCACGGCCTACCTGAGCATTGTTTATGACCATGTCCATCCCTTTATGGCCACCATGTACCCATCCTCTGATGGCTACATCCAGCAGGATAATGCACCATGTCACAAAGCTCGAATCATTTCAAATTGGTTTCTTGAAGATGACAATGTGTTCACTGTACTAAAATGGCCCCCACAGTCACCAGATCTCAACCCAATAGAGCGTCTTTGGGATGTGGTGGAACGGGAGCTTTGTGCCCTGGATGTGCATCCCACTAATCTCCATCAACTGCAAGATGCTATCCTATCCTTTCAGCACCTTCAATGCCACGTAGAATTAAGGTAGTTCTGAAGGCGAAAGGGGGTCAAACACAGTATTAGTATAGTGTTCCTAATAATCCTTTAGGTGAGTGTATGTGGAACATGTTAGTGTATTAGTGATGTGGGAACCAAGTCTCTTGATGCTTTGTTCACTCTACTTCAGCCCGGTCGTTTTCCTCTGGTCAACATCAGCTCTTTCATCTTGCTAATGTAGAGGGAGTCTGTTGTCCTTCTACCACACTACCAGGTCTCTCACCTCCGCCCTATAGGCTGTCTGCCATCAGTGATGAGGCCTACAGTATCACCGGATTCATCAGCAAACTGGATAATTATTGTGGAGTCATGAACAACCACACAGAGGTGGGTGAACAACGATTACAGGAGGAGATTAAGCACGAACCTCTGAGGGGCTCTGATGTTCAGGGTGAATCTGGAAAGATGTGTTGTTGCCTGACCTCATAACCTGGGTGCAGTCAGTCAGGAAAGTTTATCTAGAGGTTCCTTATGTCCAGGGGGGACTGTGCAATGGGGCGCGCAATCACGATTGTGCCATTCTTTGCTAATTAGAGTCGGTCCAGTGTCCATGTTCTGTGGATGTTATCTATGAGCAACATTTGAAAGCACATCACGGCTATGGTATTGGTGATTGCTGCTGGACGAGAGTCATTTCAATGTTATCCTCAAATCTAGGGTTTTCAAGCATGGTAGAAGGCATTTAGCATTTCAAAATCCCTTTGTTATCCATGGTAGTTCAGAAGCCCTGCCTCAGCCAAATAACGACAGAGCCGACAGTAGGATTTGTCTCTTAGCCATGCATTGACACTTCTTGTTTTATGGCTCATTGGGCCTGGTGGCAGGATTTATTGTAAGCAACAAGATTTGTGTCCAGCATCTTGAAAGCAGAAGTGCTGCACTTTTGCTCAGTGCAGATCTTGCTTTTAATAAGAAGGCTTATGGTTTGGATATGTACAGTAAATACAATATTGGTTCACTGTGGGGACAACGTCGTTGAAGCTCTCCTCCTGGGACTAATAGACTGTTTGAGTCAGAAGGAGTTACTGGACTAATTTCTGCAGACAGCTTGGCAGGTGAGGCTTATTGAACATATAAATCATGCAATTTAATCACAAAAATATAACAAGGCCTTCTAGGGAGTCTGGCCTACACTGTCATGTTGTTCTTTCTCGGAAACCACAGATCTCCTGACATTTTCTGATGCTTTATCACGCAGAGAATGTTGGTACCCTCAGAAACGCGCAGTTCCAATGTACTGTCATGCATAGGAGTGTAAGTAATCTATCGAGACCTGGGCTAAGGGTAGAGTCGTTGTGTAAACACGATCACACATTTTCTCTCCTTCGCTCTCTCTTAGGTTTGTTTTGGGGACAAACGTCTTATGCAGTCTGACCGGTAGTGGTTCACATTCTTTGTTTCAAAAGGGCATTTTGTAGAATCTTGCCTCGAACGTTTACGAGACAGAATTTAAAAAGACATGACTTGCCTACTTACTAACTGAACAGGCCAGTTCACATCTCAGACTGGACAAAGCTACCAGAACCTTTCAGATTTAGCTCAAATCTGGGACAAATGATGCCTGGATCCAGTATGATGTGCATTTTTCCTTTAGTCTTTGCACTGTAAACATTCTAATAAAAGGAAGCAGAATGTAATCAAGTTAGTTGCCTACGCATCCTCTTTATTTATTTTGCCAACCCGTAAAACCTGTCAGATACGGTAAAAGTGCAGTCTTAATGAAATCATCAAACCTGCCATCTGATTGTACGTAATTGCCAATGTTGTATGTAGGCTGTCTGATTTGGAAAGGGTGGTATTAACTTCTGAGTCAAACAAAGAAATGGCTGTGTCTTTCTAAGGTTGGAAGGATAAAAATCGGTAACACTTTATTTTGAGAGTCCATCTGTAGATGCTCTACATATTATCTGCATACTGTCAACAACATTTTAACAAACTAGCTACTAACCCTAACCCTAATCCTAACCTTAACCATTCCCCTTATGTTAAACCTAACCTTAACCATTACCCTAAAACATATTCTAAACTTACCCCTACCCTTAAAATACACAATTAGTTGCTTATCAACAGATGGTTTGTTGATAGTTTGTTGATAGTCATATCATCAACAAACTATCTGTAGAGCTCATACAGATGGAATGTCAGACTCTCCAAATAAAGTGTAACCTAAAAATCTTTCAAAATGCAATTTTTACATTTTGTACATAAACCCAGGGTTATTAATTGGTCATGTCTAATACCTCCTGACCCCACCCTCAACTCCCCCACAGGTGCAGAATGGTGAAGGGCGCTCACATGGTTCCTTCAACCGCGTCACAGAGCCGTCCATTAATTATCATACTGCTTGTTAAACAAGGAAGTGTTAAGTCAGTACACCGAGGAAAGATTACACACTCACCAATGCTGGAGAGCGTCGTACCAAGATAGGTAGTCGGAAGCATTGATCCTTTATCTCGGGCAGCGCTGTAACATTTTGTGCTGCCACGTATCGGGGCTCCGGGCAAAGTACGAGAAGCCATGGCCAAGATCGAACCTGTGGCCATGGCAACGTAGTTGTCCTGCAAAGCAGCGAGTTAGCCCACTACACCACGCGGAGTCTCCTGTAGGCCTATGAATTCTAATGTGTTACGCTGTAGCCTACATTGGGTTATTTCGTGTGAAGCAGGCTGGTGAAGCCCTTCTGGTGTTCAGTTCAGCCAACACCTCCAGGCTTCTGCTGCTGAGACGACTTTATTCAACAGAGCCACACTTCACTCACCATGCTGAGCCTCTCGCCCTTCAGAGGATGGCAGGCGTTAAGTGTTAAAGGACATGGGAAAGACCCCTGAGATTGAAACAGATCTGTGTTTCATCTAATGAAATATTTACATTCCCCAGAGACAGGAAGAGGTACTTCAGCCAACCCCCTGATCCCCTCCATCATCCGTCCATTTCCTGACCTTAGTTGTGTATGTATGACTCTGTCATAGTTGCATTTGTATGTACTTTAGCAGACCGTGTTTCTGTAGCCTTCAGAATTACTTTTGCTGCCGCCGCCAGCTGCTGGATCATTACTATTTTTTTATTATGGTGAGTGTTTTTCAGTCATCCACTGTAGAGGTCTTATTTTACAGGCCATTTTTATTGCTTAGCTCTCCATTGTGTACTTTTTTAAATAACCTCAAACTGTTGTTTTTATTGTAAGCCTAAGATGTGCTTTGTTTCTGATTCTGATTGGGTTCCTTGACTTTAATTAACACATCTTTGGTCCTCACATTGACAGATATGAGAGACTCCAAAAGCAAACAGAAGCTAAAAGACCGTGACAACAGTCCTAAAGTTGAGAGACAAATACTCCCAGACTTTAGGTTCTTTCAAACAGTGTAAAAAGTGTTGTCATTTTGAAATGGGAAAACCAATACGTGCATACTGTAAGTTCCCCTAAAAGTTCAGAATCTTTTGTTTATTACCTTAGATTTAACTTGGTATTGTTTGATTAAATTCCAAACATTTAAAATGTAGAGCCAAAATAATAATTCTAGATGCAGTGTCCCAATAATTTGGTAGCTGTGTATGTATGCACACATGAGCAAGGTCTAGCTGGTAGCCATGCCTGATGGTGTTACTGTACGGTAGATCATGTCTCTCCTCAAGTTCACACATTCCTCTTGCATTCACACTTCAGATCTGTGCGGCTCACATTCCTGTGAAAGCCAAACTTCACCCTTTTCACCACATCTCACACACCTGTACTTTTGCCCTGCTTTCTTCATGTCAAGCCACAAATAAACATTCATTATTTTGGGAAAAATGTACAGGCACTGACACGACCCACGCACTACTTTAACTGCTACACTTTGTGGTCCATTATTAAAATGAATCTACAAGGCTGCCCTGACCAGCACATACCTTTTACATGCGTGTGTTTCTGATCTTCAACATGCTCCTCTAGATGACTAATGGCCATTTCTTATCGCTTAAGGGTTCACTTGAATATTTGAAAAGGTAATTTTACCACAACAAAGCTTCCGATAACCATCGCAATTTAACATTGGGAGTTGCTATAGCAACTAGTACATCAGGGTTTTGATTCCCCTCTTCAGCTATTCTGAACAGAAGTGGACATTTCAATGGAAGGTTTATTGCTGCTAAAAGCGGACTGAAAATGAAAGCTTTTCAGATTAATGGAGTTTCTCAAATGGCAGAATCTGAGATCAGATGATTCTGTTATTAGAGGTGAAGACGATGCAGTGTACTCTCATGTATTCCTGTCCAGATTGTGGCAGCATAAGGCTTCAGTGTCTGATTTACTTGGTTAATTGGGAGACATGCAAAAACACAAAACCTTCCAAAAGTTGCAAAGTTTCGAGCTCCAATATGAAGCTGGGCTCTTCTTTTGTTGAGGATAAATATGTGAGTGTGTTGTTCTGTGTCCTGACTTGACTGAAATCATCATTAAGCAGAGTACCAATCTCACTACTATGCTGCCTGGAATATGAGTAGGCTATCCTGTCTAAATAAAATACATTCAGGTAAGGATGGTATATTATTTTTAAGTACTATAGTGTCTACAAATTATTTTCTATTTATATGTACTGTATTTGTGTGTCAGTTTGTATGTACATTTAAATGAGTGTTTGCCCGCTGGTTAATTTCAAAGTATTTTACCTTTAGTTATTTCTACTGACATTGTAATGGAGCCAGTAGACAGATAAACATGAACTATTTCCCAAGGAAGTCCAGACATTTACACCTAAAATGTTACCTCATTAAGAATTGAAGAACGTGGTATCATCATGCAACTCAGAGTATACAAGAAGGAAAGGGGAGACATGTTCTTTGGAGTGGGATTGAGCTTCTTGCACAGGGTCATGGAGAGGGTTACCGCATGAGAGCATGCCTGGTGAATTATTGCTGAGAGGGTTGGAGCGGAGCGCAAAGTCACAACAATCAGTTGGACCCTGACAGCAAACCTCCGTGTGTACCAAGGTGTATATATATTGCGGTATTCTCTACTGTGTTCTATGGTGTCTGTCAACATATTGGGCAAGTCAGGGATGAACAAAAATAATTTCTGAGTTTTTCATACTATTGTAATGACACGTATGTATTTAACATTAACATTGGAAAGTATGATTAGAAAATGTATATTATACACACAGTGTTTGTGTGAAATAGGACTCATCTAATTCCATTGTAATGTAATAGGTTTCACATTGTGTGAAAATAGATTGTTTTGCTAATCCAGATGGAAACTTCTTGTCCAAATGTCTTGTTATGTTTAGATCTAGAAGCACTGTCAGTCCTCGCATCCACAGCTGTCAATGAAGTTTCGAGTTGTTGCCTGTTTATCTTGGTTTGTTTTTTAAATAAGTGGCTAGGCTGCTGTTGTGCTGAAAAAGTGTGGTTTTATTACAAATATTTATTTGTGATGTTCTTAGTTAATTGAAAGATTTATGTTTTTTACGATAGGCTTGTCTCTCCATACTTTCTGATTTGTTTCTCATTGTGCTTGCCTATTAAATAGGTTTGCTCTCATCTTTCCATCACACCACTCGTTCTCACCGCTACTTATTCCCGGTTGTTCCGTCTGTCTGTTAGTACTCTGCAGTGGTGATATAAATAAATATATGATACTGTAAATGTGTTAATTAAAACCCTTTTCCTGGAGGAAATAAATATCTGAAAGACTGTCATATGTAGGAGAGAGAGAGAATAATAATTAAAGAAAATTTAGAGAGGGAACCTATATCAGAATGAAATAGGACTGTGTATGACATACAGAACCTAAATCAGGGTGCTAGACAGATGGAGAATGTGCTAGTGAGAGAACCTACAGCGTAGTTAACAGAATTGTGCTAGAGATAGAGAATAGATATCAGAGTTAAACAGAAGTGTGCTAGAAATAGAGACCATACTGTGTATATCATTGTGTTAGAATGAGATTGTGCTGGACAGAGAGGGAACCTATATCAGAGTGTTAGAGATTGAGGCTGGGATATTTTAGCAGCATATAGAACAGATGTGTTAATGTGATTTTTTTGTCATTAGTTTGATCCAACATCTGGAGGGAGACATTTTATTCCAGCACGACGTGAGACCAGGCAGGGTTCCAGTTGGCAGGGAGCTGACACAGACACAATAGGAAACATGTGTGGTGTGTAACGGCTACCTTGGCTAGCTGAACACGGGCCACATAGCACGGCCCCTCCAACTGCAGGGTGCCAGTCAGTCTAACATTCTGAGTCTCCAGGCTGGTCACATTTTGAGTCTTAAACAATGCAGGGGTTTATGTGTGAAAATCCACAGTGCTAACCCGGCATTTTAGAAGAGAAAATTAAAGGAGTGTTCCACAGTAAATCAGTTTCATAGTATACTATTTACAAACGTTACCATAGATGATTTATGTCATATACACGTCTGTTCTTTTTCAATATATCAGAGAAAAGCCGATAGTATATTTCAGTTCCTTTCGCATCCACTGGGGGGCTTCTGTATAAGTCTAAACTTGAGTTACCACAACTCCCAGAATTCCAAGCGAATTTAGTGCCTGTCCCCGCTTGAACACACCGACACAGAACATGGGCAATTCAACAGCACACCTCTGTAGAGCTGACGCTAGAAAGTTATACATATTTGTTTTTGAAATTGTAGTCTAATTTCTATTCATCATGCCCATTTGGTGTTCTGTACCTGGTTGCAGAAATTACAAGCAAGCACAAAAAGGAGTAATCTTTCACA